>PVJN01063417.1:0-10765 GCA_004026805.1 Lasiurus borealis
TGAAGCCAGCATCACCCTAATACCAAAACCAGATAAAGACAACACAATGAAAGAGAATTATAGGCCAATATCTCTCATGAACATAGATGCCAAAATCCTCAACAAAATTCTAGCAAATTGGATCCAGCAGTACATCAGAAAGATCATACACCATGACCAAGCAGGATTCATCCCAGGAATGCAGGGATGGTACAATATCTGCAAATCAATAAATGTGATACATCACATAAACAAATTGAGACATAAAAATCACATAGTCATATCAATTGGTGCAGAAAAAGCATTTCACAAAATCCAACACCCTTTCTTGATAAAAACTCTCAGCAAAGTGGGAATAGAAGGATCATACCTCAGCATCATAAAAGCCATATATGATAAATCCATGGCTAACATCATACTCAATGGGATAAAACTAAAACCATTTCCCCTAAGAACAGGAACAAGACAGGGATGCCCACTCTCACCTCTCCTCTTCGACATAGTACTGGAAGTATTAGCCGTTGCAATTAGACAGGAAGAAGAAATAAAAGGCATCCAAATTGGAAAAGAAGAAGTAAAGCTGTCCTTATTTGCAGATGACATGATATTGTACATAAAAAAACAAAGGACTCCATTCCAAAACTAATTGACTTAATTAATGTATTCGGCAATGTAGCAGGATACAAAATTAATGCTAAGAAGTGTGTGGCATTTCTATACACTAATAGTGAAATTACAGAAAGAGAAACTTTCTGTTACCATCGCACCAAAAAAATTAAGATACCTAGGAATAAACCTAACTAAAGAGGTAAAAGACCTATATGCAGAAAACTACAGGACACTGAAAAAAAAGATAGAGGAAGATGTTAACAGATGGAAGAGCATACCATGCTCATGTATTGGGAGAATCAACATCATTAAAATGTCCATACTACCCAAAGCAATCTACAGATTCAACGCACTACCCATTAAAATACCAATGACATATTTCACAGACCTAGAAAGAATTCTTCATAGATTCATCTAGAACAAAAAAGACCACGAATAGCCACAGCAATTCTGAGAAAGAAGAATAAAGTAGGTGGGATCTCAATACCAGATTTCAAGCTATACTACAAAGCAACTGTTCTCAAAACAGCCTGGTACTGGCACAAGAACAGACATATAGACCAATGGAATAGAATAGAGAACCCAGATATCCACCCAAACCACTATGCTCAACTAATATTTGACAAAGGAAGCATGAACATTCAATGGAGCCAAGATAGCCTCTTCAATAAATGGTGTTGGGAAAATTGGACAGATACATGCAAAAAAATGAAACTGGACCACCAACTTACACCAAATACAAAAATAAACTCCAAATGGATACAGGACTTAAACATTAGAAGGGAAACCATAAAAATACTAGAGGAATCCACAGGTATATATCTCAGATATATACCAAAAGAACTTCTTCACTGATACTGCTCCAAAGGCAATGGAAGCTAAAGAAAAAATAAATAAATGGGACTACATCAAAATAAAAAGCTTTTGCACAGCAAAAGAAACCATCAACAAAACAAGAAAGATCACTGTATGGGAGAACATATTTGCAAATGTTATCACTGATAAAGGTTTAATCTCCAAAATCTACAGCCAACTTTACAACTTAATAAAAGGAAGATGAACGATTGAAAAAAAAAAAGGGCAACGGACCTAAATAGAACCTTTTCAAAAGATGACAGAAGGAAGGCCAAGAGACACATGAAAACATGTTCAAAGTCATTAATCATCCGAGAGATGCAAATCAAAACGACAATGCGATACCATCTTACACCGGTCAGAATGGCAATCATCAACTAATCAACAAACGACAAGTGTTGGTGAGGATGTGGAGAAAAAGAAACCCTTGTGCACTGTTGGTGGGAATGCAGACTGGTGCAGCCACTGTGGAGAACAGTATAGAGTTTCCTCAAAAAACTAAAAATGGATCTCCCATTTGACCCTGTAATCCCACTCTTAGGAATTTATCCTAAGAAATGACAAACACCAATCGGAAAGGATTTATGCACCCCTATGTTTATAGCAGCACAATTTACAATAGCTACAATTTGGAAACAGCCTAGGTGCCTGTCAGCAGATGAGAGGATCAGAAAACTGTGATACATCTACACAATGGAATTCTATGCTGCCATTAAAAAGAAGGAATTCTTACCATTTGCAGCAACCTGGTTGGAACTGGAGAGCCTTATGCTTAGTGAAATAAGCCAGTCAATGAAGAAGCATCACATGATCTCACTCATTTGTGGATAATAAAGAACATTATAAACTGATGAACAAAAAGATAGATACAGAGACAGTAAAGCTTCAAACAGACTGTGAAATTACAGCAGGAAGATTAAAGTTAGGTGAGGTAGATAAGAGATCAATCAAAGGACTTGTAGCCATGCATATAAGCATAACCAACGAACATAGACACTGGGGAGTTGGGGTATGCCTGGGAGAGAGCGGGGACAATGGGGAAATATGTATAAAAAATTAGTAAAAAAAAAAAGAAAAGAAAAAAGAAAAGGAAAACCTCTGAATAAAGACAATTGTAAAATCTAAGGGGTTGTCAAATGCTCTAACCATCCACAGGAGGGCAGCAGTACTGAGATTTACAAGAAGGACAGCTTTGCCTGGCAGGAGGGGCTCAGCAGTTGAGAGTCCACCCAGGAACCAAGAGGTCACTGCTTTAGATTCCAGGTCAGGGCACATACAGGGTTGGAGGGCTCAATGTCCAATAGAGAGTGTGCAGGAGGCAGCCAATGGTGATGTTTCTCTCTTATCCATGTTTCCAACTCCCTATCCCTTTCCTTTCTTCTCTCTGTAAAAAAATCAATGAGTATGTTGTTGCTCTGGTTTTTTCTTAAAGGACAGTTTCATATTAATATAACTTTCCATGGATGAAACTGGCAATGGTGAAAACAATGTAGGCTAGGACAAAAATGGGTACACTCATTCAATTTTGCATAATTTCAGGAAATCAGTACACAGGTAAACCCCACTCATGAATAAAAATATGCAAATTCTTAAAACACGTAAAAATCTATATTGTGAGTTAAAACATTACCTGTCAAACATTACTAAATTTTCAAATACCAAAGTTACCTATTTTCTTTAAATCTACAATCTACTTTAACAATGCAAATAAAAATTCCTCCTCTCCCGGGTCTTTTTAGCATTTTTGCATGAGACTTGTATTGTTAATCACTTTGAATTTTCTCCCAGTATATTTTATACCAACATTAAAATATAAAAAATAACCTTAAGTTGAAGCCAAAACAAATTTGATAAAATGCTTTATTTGTCATCAAGCTAATTTCCCTGCAGTGGTATTAGAAAGATTGCTTCTTGTATTTTGAAACCACAGATAACCTTGTTTGGTGAGGCAGGCAACAAGACCTTCATTTGAGTCTTAGGCATTTGTGATTTCTTTCAAAGGCTGATTTAATAAAAACTCAAATTTCTCAGGTAAATGTAAGCATTTACCTTCTATCTTTATAAGTTTCCATATGGAAATGGACTGTGGATTGAGAGTCATTAATGCAGAGGTTTCAAAGGTAGCTGCTTATTAGAAGCCTTTGGGGAGCTTTAAACAAATCCCTCTGCCCAGGGCACAGAGCTGCAAAGAGGTTTTCACCTTAAGTCTGAACCAACCCAAATAAGTACGTATGTCATTCCCATGGAGCACATACACGGCAGTAATGAAGTGAAACAGTAAAATACATACATACATACATACATACATACATACATACATACATACATAAAATCAAGCGATACTAATTCCTGACCTTTGAGGTAAATAAATAAAAGACATATGTACATAGGTCAAAATGATGGAATTTTTTTTCTTTTATAAATAAATGGAAGATGGCAACATAACCACCAAACAATGCATAGCGAGTCCCACATAACCTGAGCAGTGCCTTCATAATGAGCCAGGATTTTCTGCAGAGCTTAATCCTCAAACCCCAACAGGAATTTTTCTGGTGGTCATAAAAGCTAAAACAACTCTGCACGGATTAGCCTTGTTACAATAATATGAAGTAGAGGAGAATCCAAGATGGCGGCATAGGTAAACACCTACATTGCTGCCTCGCACAACAAATTCAAAACTACAACTAAAAGACAGAACGGACATCATCCAGAAAAACTATCATTCATAATTGAAGGGCAGATAAAGAGCTTCACAGAGAAGAAAAAGCTAAAGGAGTTCATCAACTCCAAACCAGTGTTTTATGAAATGCTGAAAGGTACTCTATTAGAAGAGAAAGAAGAAAAAGATAAAAGATAAAAAATTATGAACAACAAATACATATCTATCAACAAGTGAATCTAAAAATTAAGTGAATTTAAAATGTGATCAACAGAATAAACTGGTGAATAGAATAGAATCAGGAGCACAGTAAGGGAGTGGACTGATAATTCTCAGGGGGAAAGGGGTGAGGGGTGTACAGGGAGAGACTGGGAAAAAAATCATACATCTATGGGAGAGGTAAGGGTAAAGGGAAGGGTGGGAGTTGGGTGGAGGGGAAAAAAGAGAAACAAATGTAATAATCTGAATAATAAAGATTTAAATTAAAAAATAATATAAAGTAGGTGCAAATATTTTAACAGGAAATGCAATTCTGACAGCACATTCTCACAAGCACATTTTAAAACAAAGCAGCACACAATACAGATGCAAGCAAAAGCTGCACAAGTACATCAAGATGAGAAGCAACAACAGGTTCAAGAAACATGTTTACTTTCCTCTCCCTGATGTGACGGCATTTATACTCAGGTGCCAACCACTTCAGCGCCAACAACTGCAAGACACAAGAAAACAAATGACATGTCACTCTAAAACAGAATGGTTTCAAAGTCCTGGAGAAGAGAGTAATGTTGGCCTTATTTCTGTGGGAAGAAATATCATTTTACTTCAGCCCATATTCAGTCATATTCTATCTGGACTCTTCACTGTCTAAATGCAGCTCCCTGGTACCGCTTAGGGTCTGCAGTAAGTCAGGCAAGAGCTCTCACTTAAGTTAGAGTATCACTCACAGCATATTTGGCATTTAACATTTGTGACTACGTGGGCATGTAGAATACAAAAGAATGCACAATACTAACACAGGGTAGAATATATAAAAGATCAGGCATTTCTAGACTGGTGTACTTAATTTTTAAGTTATGAAAACTATAGAAACTAAAAGAGTCCTTAAAATGCACTTGTTCACATTTTTTGATTTAAGTGGCATCCAAGTTTGGGACACTTACATACAGTCAGAACAATCACAGCAATGAGTCCTCCATCTGAGAAAAAATAAAGGCAGTTGGAAGGTAATTGAGTACATGTGGATCTCCACATAGTTGACATATTTTAATTTTGATCAGATCATCTGTAAACTACAGCAAAGACGAGTTTATCCTTCCAGTTTAGCATGACTGCTGGTGCATCCAGCTCATTTTGATCACAAAGCCCTTCTCATACAATTTCAGGCTAAGGTCAAATTTCTGAAATTGCTAATAGGGACCTCACTTGTCATTGTTTTTGTGCTGTAGTAACCCCACCAAGTTATAAAATTACAATTTTATATTATAATATTTTTCTAACTATTATAAGTTAGGCAAAATTATTATAAAAATTATAATTTACTTCATTAGAAGAAAATCATCATAAGAATGTATTATCTCATTCTAGTTGGCTTAGTTCAATATTCAGTCTATCATTCTTAGGATTTTGTTAGAAATATCATTTACATTGTTCCCTAAAAGTGAGTCTGTGAAATGATACTTAAACCTATTTTGTGGTCTTCACAAACAATGCATTATCTTCAAAATCCTTCCTCATACACCTCTTTCCCCCACCATCCCCATAAGCTGACACAATCTCAGTTCCCAAGAACATTACACACAGAAAAATTATGCCTAGAAACTTGAACATCCATTTTTTATTATCTCGAAAACAATAAGTAATACTACAAGATCTTAAATTCAGAAATGCTGTTCAGTAACACCTCTGCTTTTACACTGCCATTATTTTTATTATATTCTTCTAGGTCAAAGGATAGAATTTCTTGATTACCTCTGCAGTTTTTATTTCATTTTCTAAAAATCAAGTGTTTATTGAATTTAAATGGATTTGGACTTACTGGCACAATGACCGTTTGACAATAGTGTTCATAGGGAAACATTAATGGGCCTAAAGTGCATGGAATGAAAAGGCCAACCTTGCTAAACTAGTCTAATGTAGAGAAACCTAATACATATTTTTTCCACATTTATTCAATGGAAATCCTAATGTTTCATGTAAAAGGCTCACACATTCTTTATTTTTTCCCTTAACATATATTGTGTGAACTATATGAGCCTAAATAAAGTGTGACACGCCAGCCTGTTGTAGAAGAAAACTAACACAACTTACAGTTCGTTAAGGCTTGTGTATATAAGGTATGAAGAGAAAGAAAGTTTATTTACAAATTATCATTACACAATGGCACTATCCATGGAAAGCAAGTTAGGTTTTCTATATTTCAACCTGCAAATAAACACAGCAATTGAGAAAATTCCCTCACCCTACTAGGAATTTGAATTGGAGGGACCTCTTCAAAGCTGTGTTATCTGCATGTGTCTACACATACTACTACTTCCATTGGTCATGGTATTCGCACATAAAAATAAATACAACAGTCAACTATCACATGACAGGTTATTTCTTCTCTAACCAGAGATAACTGAAATATGATATTTCTATGGAGAACCCTAGGTTCTCATAATGGAGGGTTATTTATAAATAAAATAATACCTAAGTCATCAGCACTAGTTGATCCACGAATGGGTTTGTAAGTTGCTAAAAGAAAAAAAGAAATAATTTTTAAAATTATAAAAAATAGTAAAGCTTACAGATGCCTAAATTCATAGGTTGTGATTGTTTGTTTTTCCACCAAATCTCTTAGAATTTACTTTCTTTATATAAGTAATGTTAATATATCTCTAAAGTATTATAAAAAGTTATAGCTCTATCTGGTTTGGTTCAGTGGCTAGAGTGTCAGCCTGCAGATTGAAGAGTTCCAGGTTTGATTCTGGTCAAGGACACATGTCCAGGTTGCAGGCTAGATCCCCAGTAGGGAGTATGCAGGAGGAAGCTCATCAATGATTCTCTCTCATTGTTTCAATCTCTCTCTCTCTCTCTCTCTCTCTCTCTCTCTCTCTCTCTCCGTGCCTCCCTCTTCCTTCCTCTTTGAAATCAATAAAAACATATTTTTTTCAATTACAAATTTATAGTCATCAGCATTTTTTTCCTCCACAGTAGCATTTCCTGTGCAAATATTCTGTGGTTCAAATTGAAAATTTATCAGTAGTGTATCCTCAATATTAGCCTATAGAATCAATGTGATTCTACTTCATTTAAATGATACAAGAGAGCTTAACATATGATTTTGAGGTTATTCTGTAATGCTGAGAAATTTCAACATAAAGAGGCCAATTTATGAAATACTCATAGGCAACATCATACTCAGTGGTGAAAGACTGCAAGTTTTCTCAAGATCAGGAACAAGATCGATGACCATGTGTGACATTTCTATTTAACATAATATAAAAATGTATAATTAGTATAATTTGGCAAGATGAGAAAGTATCCAAATTGTGGAGGAAGAAATAAAACCCCACCAAAAAGATAGGGCTCATTTCCAGTCAGGGCACATAATGTAGGTTCTGAGTTTTATCCTATAGGAGGTTGCCAATTCCATGTCTTTCTCTCTCTCTCCCTGTCTCTCCTTCCCACCTTCCCTCTCTTTCCCTCCCTCTGTGCTTATCCCTTCCCATCCTTTTCAAATCAATAAGCATATCCTTGGTTGAGGATAAAAAAGAAATAAAATACTTAAAAAGAAACTTAACCTAAGGGATGAAAGACTGCTACATTGGAAACTATGAAACACTGCTGAAAGAAATAGAAGATATAAATAAATGAAATGACATTCTGTGTTCATGCATTGGAAGACACGATATGGCTAAGAGGTTGAGACTATACCAAGCAACCTACAGATTACAAGCAATCCACATCACCATCTTGAATATGCATTTTGTAGAAATGGAGAAATTCAACATACATAATTCATATGGAATATGTATGGGGACTAGAAAGAGCCAGGATAAGCTTGAAATGGAAGGACAAAGTTGAGAGAACTCCCATTTTCTGATTTGAAAACTTACTCAAAAGCTACAATATTCAAAACACACTAAAAATAGAGCCAGACCAATGCAATAGAAAGCAGAACTCACATTTGCTTATATGGCTAAACGATTGTATGGAAGGGTGCTAAAAATACTTAATGGGGGAAGGGAATCTTTTCAAGAAATGGTTCTTTGAAAACTGAATATCTACATACAAAAAAATGAAGTCGGTCGAGACTGGTTTGACTCAGTGGATAGAGCGTCCACCTGCAGACTGAAAGGTTCCCGGTTCCATTCCAGTCCCGGGCATGTACCTTGCTTGCAAGCACAATTCCAGTAGGGAGTGTGCAGGAGGCAGCTGATCAATGTCTCTCTCTCATCAATGTTTCTGACTTTCTATCCCTTTCCATTCCTCTCCGTAAAAAATCAATAAAAATATATTTTAAAAAAAGAATGAAGTTGGATTCTTATCATACATAATATACAAAAATGAACTCAAAATGAATCAAAAAGATAAAACTGTAAACCTCATAGAAGAAAAACAAAGAAGACAAGCTTTATCATGTTGGATTTGACTATGATTTTCCTGGGTGTGTCACCAAAGCAAAGTTGAGAACAACAACAAAAAAAAAACAGATAAATTGGATGGACTTCAGCAAAATCAAAAAAGTTTATCATTGGTCATTATAAATACACTGAAAAGGCAACCCACAGAATAGAGGAAACATCTGCAAATAATACACCTGATAAGGGATTAATATCCAAAACACATAATGAACTCCTACATTTAGTTCAGAAAAAAAACAACAAGAAATGAACATGTGCAAAGAACTTGCAGAAACATTTTCCCTGATGAGATACACAAAACACCAATAAGGACATGAAAATATGATCACTAGTTAATAGAACAGAAAAGTAAAGCCCCAATAAGATATTACTTTATTACATTAGGAAGCCTAGCATATAAAAAAACACACAACCATCGGTAAAGTGGTGGAGAAACTGGAATCTTCTTGGGTCGCTGAAAGGAGTGTAAAATGGTGCAGTTGCCATGAAAGACAGTATGACTGCTCCTTAGAGAGTAAACACATAACCCAACAGCTCTCTTTCTGGGCATATACCCACCAAAATGGAAACAGGCCTCAAACACTTACTCAAATGTCAGTTTTCAGAGAAGCATTTGGAGAATAGCCAAAAGTTGGAAACAAACCAAGTGTCTATTACCAGGTGAATGGATTAAAAAAATAATAAAAGAGGTAGAAAAAACAGACAATGGAATATTACTCCACTATAGAAAGAAATAAACTTCTGATACTTGCTACAAGGGAGATGAACCTTGAAAACATTGTGCTAAGTGACATAAGCCAGAAGTGATCCCACCTCTGTGAGGTACATTAAATTGTCAAGTTCATAGAAAACTGAATAGTCATTGCTACAGTTGGGAGAGAAGAAAATGGAGAGTTGTTGTTTAATGGGTCCAATATTTCAGTTTTGGATATATAGAAGTTATGGTTGCAAAACCATATGAATATACATAATGCCACTGAAATGTACACTTAAAATGCTTAAAATGGTAAAAATAAAATACAATAAAAGTCTAAGTACAACAATTTGCACAGAGAATGGCTTACATATTTCTAAAAAGGAAGTGTTCTGACAGATATTAGAACAGTTTTAGTTTGCCGGAAAACTTACCCTACCTGGTGAAAATAAATGGACTTACTAATACAAGTCTAGAAAGAACAGAGTACCAGACCAGAGGAAGCCAAAGAGGCTCACACCAAGACACATTATAATTAAAATGCCAAAGGTTAAAGACAAAGAAGGAATCTTAAAAGCCGCAAGACAAAAGTAGTTAGTTACCTACAAGGGAGCATGAATATGCCTGGCATATGATTTCAAACAGAAGCTATGCAGGCCAGAAGTGTGTGGCAAGAAATATTCCAAGTGATGGGAAGCAAGGTTCTACAGCCAATATTACTCTCTACCCAGCAAATTATCAATTAGAATTGAAGGTCAGAAAAAGTGCTTTCCAGCAAAAAAAAAAAAGTAATGTAATTCATCACTACCAATCCAATATTACATAAAATGTTGAAGTATATTCTAGAAGAAGCAGCATATCAATAACAACAACAAGCACAACAACAACAAGAAATACAATAAATACAAATCTATCATTAATTTAAACTAAAAATCAAATTAAAGGAATAAGAAAGCTAATAAAAATTACAAACTCATGAATAAAATAGAAAGAAGGCATCAAAACATGGAACAGACTCAGGAATCTCACAGGGAACAGGGGAGACCTTAACCAAAGAATTTATACTCATACTAGATGGCCAGTGCACAGATCTGTGCAACCTATGTGTCCTCTGCCTGGCCTGTAGGGATAGGGCCGAAACCGGCTCTCTGGTATCACCTGAGGTGTACTGGATTGCAAGAAGGTGGTTCTCAGGCACCCTTCTCTCTCTTTCCAGTTGTGTCATCTAAGAACTGCACCTACCAAGTCACCACAGCTTGACAGTTCTTGCACTGGTCATCTGCCCCCTGGTGGTCAGTGCACATCATAGCTACCGAATGGAGTGTCTACCCTTGGAGGTCA
>PVJN01063418.1:0-10765 GCA_004026805.1 Lasiurus borealis
CTGCTCTCAAAAGTTCTATTTGAATCATGTTTATCTGCTCTAAAGTACTTGGAATATCACTCAGCTACCATAATGGGAAAAAGAGAACAAGTCTTGTTTTAATTTAACTTAGTTCAAATTTAATTATTTATTTATTTTTATTTTTTATCAAACTAATCTCATACACGTAATCTCACTCTCTCTCTCAGACACACCTCTCTCCTGTTCCATTGTCTTGTTAAATTTGACAAAATGCAACCATTTACAACAATTTAGCTTTCTTTACATTTCCATGCTTTTAAGTTTTTGTAAATTTAGATATTTTCTACTGAGGTCTGCCATGGAGGATGAAGATTATGCTTTCTGTCACTACACCTCCAGCTTGATTTTGGCCCATTCTCACAAGGAATATTTTCCTCCTTGAAACTCCTCAGTACAATTTGATCCATTTTGGTTTGATACATTTTCAATATTTTAGATACGCAATTATTTCTCACAGATGTATCCCACAATAACTTACAATGATTACAGTGCCCTTTCTGCACATATTTTTATCTACTTCTGAGCTAATAAATTGTCTCTTTACTTTACTTTTCTGCCTATATATATATATATATATATATATATATATATATGATTTATAATATATAAATTCAGAAATCAAGGTGATTTCAGAATAGCTTTAAAAATACAAATGTAATATATATATATATTACTGGGCAGATAAGTAAAGAGACTATATATATATATATATATATATAGAGAGAGAGAGAGAGAGAGAGAGAGAGTGAGAGAGAGAGAGAGAGGGAGAGAGAGACTATATAATTTAGAGAATTTATATTAGAATGATATCCCTCTTAAAATAAATTTAAATATCACAAGGAATCTGTTATTTATGTTCATTCTTAGAAATATCCTCTTGGAGCCCTTGGTCATTCAGTTGTAATCTGGAATATTTGCTCTCTAAGCCTGCTTCACAGCTGTCATCCTAACATCTCCCTATGTTATTATCCTAGGGATTATCTTTACCTCACTTACGTTTTGTTGTCCCTGTTTCTCAGTTCCTTTGTGTGATGTACATTTGATGCAACACTCAGATTCTCTTTTAATTAAGGATTTGTTATTCAGCTGTTGCAAGTAATATCTGCAGACAGCCTTCCTCTGTCAATACCTGTCAGGATTGCTTCAGCTTTAGAACGTTACCTCATGCAAGGTTAAATCCCTTTCTGGAGCAAATCACAACAAAACATGATTGATAGAAGAGTTAAAAGACCTAGCATCTTGGTTCAGTTTGGGACAATTCTGAATGACCATTCTAGCTCCCAATCTTTTAATGGTATCAACCAAGGTTTTCTTTGGGTCTGCATTGCAACTCAATATCTCTTTCAATGCAATTCATCCTTTTCTCTCCATTCTACAGATGTTGATGCCAATTGCATTCCTGAATAAATATCCTGCATGTCAAACTTCAAACTAGTTTTTCATGGGAACCCAATATACAGTAATTTGTCTTCTTTTTTCTTCTTTTGCTTCCCTTTTATGTGGAGCAAACTTTTTAGTAGTTTCCTGAAAATAGCTAATTCCTATAGTTTCCGCACTTCTTCCATATTTCTTCTTCATTATCATTAACGTATTAGTTTAACATTACACTGAAATTTTGCTACAATCTAGGAAAATTCAGAAATCATGGTGATTTCATAATAGCTTTAAAAATACAAATGTACTTATATTCCACTTTATAAATCTTGATGTGTTAAAACATTGAAATAATAACTTGATAAATTAAATGATATTGGGGTTTGTGACATGTCAATTCAAGAGAATATTAGTGTTCCTTTAAGAAAATTTTCTTTATAACCTAAATGTAAGGACAGGGAGAGTGTAATAACTATAGAATGCAAAGCTAAAGTACACAGTAAGATATAAATAAGAAATAGGTATATACAATGATAACTTTCCAACTGTGATTCATTGAAAAATTATTTTTAGCTAATATCTATGAGTCCCTATTTTGTACCAAACACCATGTTAAGCACTTAAATGCATTACGTATGTTAATTTAAATCTAACTCACTGAGGCATGCACTATTAATATTCCTATGTTACCAATAAGAAACAGAGCGTTAATGAAGTTTATTTTCCAAAAATCACTGAGTTACTAAGTAATAAAACTTGTTTTTAGACCGTATTAAATGATTCTGGGTCATGCTAGACTGCACAGCCTCACCTATGACAAATGTTTGCTTGTTTGTTTATTTTTGGATTTATTAATCTATTAGAGGCCTGGTGCACGGGCCAGAACTGGCTATCTGATATCCCCCAGGGTGACCCGGAGTGTGAGAGAGTGCAGGCCAGGCCTAGGGACCCCACCAGTGCATTATTGGGGCCAGGGAGGGACCACAAGAGGGCCCTAGGGCATGTCTGGCCCATCTCGCCCAGTCCTGACCAGTCGGACCCCAGCAGCAAGCTAACCTACCGGTTGGAACATCTGCCCTCTGGTCAGCAGTGCACGTCATAGTGACTGGTTGAATGAACAGTTGGACACTTAGCATATTAGGCTCTTATGATACAGAATAATTGACATAAATTTTATAATTTTAAGGCATAAAATGCAATTATTCGATACAGAAATCCTGGCAAAATGATTAGCACAATAAGATTAGTTAACATATTCATCAGTCAGATAATTACTTTTTTGTGGTGGGAACATTTAACATCTATTATCTTAATGACTTTTCTAGTGTATAATACAGTATTTTTAACTAATCATCATGCTATACATCAGACCCTCAGAACTTATTTACCAGATAACTAGATGTTTGTACCCTTTGACAAACATCTATTTCCCTCAACCCCTGTCTTTGGCAACCTCCACTCTTATCTCTGTTTCTATGAACTTAGCTTTTTAAAATTCCACATATAAATGAAGTCATACATATAGTATTTATCTTCCTCTGTTTGAAATATTTCACTTAGTATAAGACCTCCAGGTTCATTCATGTAATTTCAAATGGAAGAATTTTCTTTTTTATTCATGACTAAATAATATAACTTGTGTATGTATGTAGATTAATATATATTATCAATAAACTAGAGGCCCAGTGCATGAATTTCATGCACGGGGGGGGGAGGGTTGTCCCTCAGCCCTACCTGCACCCTCTCCAATCTGGGAACCCTCAGGGGATGTCCAACTGCCAGTTTAGGACCCATCACAATCTAGGACCACTGGCTCCTAACTGCTTGCTTGCCTGCCTGCCTGATTGCTTCTAACTGCTTCCACCTGCCAAACTGATTGTCCCCTAACCACTCCCCTGTTAGCCTGATTGATGCTTAACTGCTCCCACAACTGCCCTCTTCTGCCATGAACCACCGCCTCCACTGGAACCAGCCTCTTCTGTGTCCCACGGAGCTGTGGGACCCCTAAGCCTCAACACATGGAGCAGCCTCCAGGCTCCACCTCTGCTGTGTGGGTGGCCATCTTGTGGTGACCCTCTTTGTGGTGGCCATCTTTATGGTGGCCATCTTGTGATGATGTCACAAATGAGAACACGAGGACCACTTAGGCTTTTATTAGTATAGACTAGTGGCCCAGTGCACAAAATTCATGCACATTAAAAGGGGATTCATTAGAAGAAATATTTTAAAATTGCTATTTGCCCTTTCTCTATAATAGAAATGTCAGAGATGAAAAAAAAATCAGTTAAATGTATATAAAAATCTTCCTTCTGTCAGAGTCTGGGGTATAACAAGGAACTCAGAGTCTAGTCCCCACCCACCCATGTGTGCCTCAAAATCACGCAAGAGCCAGACCTGGCCATCCTCTCCCTCCCCCATTGGGCTAGATCTAGACCTGGACAGTCCCACCTTTGTCAAGCCCTGTCAGGCAGGAGGTGCAGCCTCAGGTCCCCTGGCCTGGCACCAGGGTGGGAAGCACAGCCTGAGGTCCTCTAGCCTGTGCCAGGGCAAGGAGCATGCCTTGAGGATTCTAGTCAAGTCTCGCTAGGTGAGGGATGCAAGTCCAGGTCCCCCATCAAGCCCTGCTGGTTGGGGGGCATGGTCTGAGGTCCCCTGGCCCAGAGCAAGGGGAGAAGCCTGAGGTCCCCCGGCCCAGCACTGGGGTGGGAGACATACCTTGATTCCCCTGTCAAGCCCTGCTGTGCAGGAGCATGACTTGAGGTCTCCTATCAAACTCCACCAGGTAGGCATAACCTCAGGTCCCCTGACCCAGCTCCTTAGGTCCCCTGGCCCATTTCCAGGGAAGGGGGCACAGCTAAAGGTTCTCCATCAAGCTCTGCCAGGCAGGCGTGTCACCTGAGGTTTCCTGTCAAGCCCCACATGGACAGGGAGTGGAGCACAGTCTCAGGTCCCTGTTGATTGCTTGTTAAGCCTCTTTATAGGAACTTGGCCTCCAAGTGGGTGCAGCCATCTTGTGTTGCAGAAACACTACCTCCTCTGTAGCACAACCATCTTGTGTTACAGAAACCACCGACTCCACTGTGGACACCACCATGTTTCTGGTGGAGTGACAGTCAATTTGCATATTCCTTATTTATTATATAGGATGTTTATTTAAATATTACATGTGTATTAATAAATGAATTTATTATTTACTGATAAGTGTACTTGTAGTAAACATACAATTATGTTAAATAAATAGATTTATTAATAAATACATAAACACACAAGAAATAGAGGAAGATATAAACAAGTGTAAGAATACAGGCAGTCCTTGGGTTATGTCAGATTTGATGTATGTCCTTTTGGGGTTATGTCACCATCTCCCATTTATTTATTAAAAAAAAATATTCCATCATTTCAATGTGTGTATGTATGTGTTTTATGTTTTTTATTATTTATTTACCATAAGTAAAAGTCAGGAATTGTTATCTTTCTTTTATTTCTTTTTTTACTCATTCACTTCAATATTGCTGTGTATGTGCTCCATGTGAGTGACATAGATGCTTATGTAGGTAGGTGGGTTCCAACTTATGGCAAAAATCACATTATGTCATGCTGTAGGAACAGATCTCTGAAGTGACACGAGGACCTACTATATACCATGTTTATGGATTGGTAGAAATAACATCATGAAAATGTCCATACTACCCAAAACAACCCAAAAATTCAATGCAATCCTTATTAAAATACCAACAGCATATTCCACAGATCTAGAATAAATATTCCAAAAATTTACATGGAAGCAAAAAAGATCCTTAACACACAAATTTTGAGAAAGAAAAACAAAGTTGGAGAAATCATATTATCAGATATCAAACTATACAACAAAAACTAGTATTGGCACAAGAACTAGTATTGGCACATAGACCAATGGGACAGAACAGAGAGCCCAGAAGTCATCTCAAGTCATTACATTCAATTAATATTTGACATAGGAGGCAAGAACATACAATGGAGTCAAGACAGTCTCTTTAATAAATGGTATTGGGAAAATTGGGCAATATATGCAAAAAATGAAACCTGATCATAAACTTATACAAGAATACACTCAAAATGGATAAAATATTTAAACATAAGTGGCGAAACCATAAAAATTCTAGAAGAAACTATAGGCAGCAAAATCTCCAATATCTCTCTTAGCAATATGTTCATGGATACATATCCCAGGCAGTGATGCATACTGGTTAAGAAACCAGTCTTTAGAGCCCAGTACAAATCCTAACTCTGCACTTACTAGCTGCATAAACTGTGCCTTCAATTTCATATTTGTATAATGGGTATAATAATGACTTCTTCATAGGGAAGATTTGAGAATTAAATGAGTTTATACATGTAAAGCACTTGGCAAAATGCCTAACATCTTGTAAGCCCAATGTAAATGCTATTATTAGTAAACTATTATATCCTTATGAATAAAATATAATGCTTACTATAGAAAGGTCACAAGTATAATCCTGCAATGTTTTATTTATTTTAAATATATTTATATTGATTTCAGAGAGGAAGGGAGAGAGGGAGAGAGATAGAAACATCACTGGTGAGAGAAAATCATTGATCAGCTGCCCACTGGGGATAAAGCCTGCAACCAGGACATGTGACTTGACCAGAATCAAACCTGGGATTCTTCAGTCTACAGGCCAACACTCTATCCAGTGAGCCAAATGAGCAAGGGCCTGCATTGTTTTATTTTAATAAAATAAAGTTCTGACTCAAATGTTTCAAAATCTTTACATTTGTTTGATAGTTAAAAAGGTGTTTGTAATATTAACCTCTGCACTTTTTCGCATGCTTAAAATAAATTATAAATATTAAAAGAAAATACAAAGTCAATTCAAATATGTAGAATGTTGAAAATGTAATAACTTTAGGGTTATATTGAAATGGTAACAAAACCAGAATTATTAAAGGTTCACTTTTTAATATAAGCTCAGATCAGTTCTGCAAAGCTCTACCAAGAGTCACAGAAGCCATTAGAGGCATTTTAGCAATCTGAATTAGGATAAAGAAAATGATCAGACAAAATATTATCTATTGGGCTAGAAACTGACACTTGATCCAAAGTTTATAACCCCCACAATTTATTCTCTATAAGGGAAAAATATTTTATCTCTATTCAGGGGTCCTGAAGTGAAATTTACTTTAATTCTCAATGGGAATAACAGTTGAATTATCTGTTTCCTTAAAGAGTGAATTAGAGTTGGAAAAACATCAATATGCAACTGTGTAGGTGTGACAGGGGGAATTGAGGAGGAAAACATATCCCTCTGGAAAAACTGTGACTTGAGATGAAAGAGTATATTTTTGGTGAAGTCTGGTATTTGGGTACATTTGTTTCATCTTCTAATTAATTGGGCATTTTTTCGCCCTCAGCACCTTTTTGTAATACCCAGTTTTAAAAATAGCATGCATTATTCTGAGTATTTCTGTCATAATATTATGTTTATTTCTAAGTCGCATGGCCTCAATCTTGCAATCACTCTGAAAACTGCACAGTTTGGTCAAATTACAGCAGGAACATTAAGGAGAGGTGGGGTAGATAAGAGATAAACCAAAGGACTTGTATGCATGCATATAAGCATAACCAATGAACACAAGACACTGGGGGGTTGAGGTATTCCCAGGACGGGCGGGCAATGGAAAGATATGTATACATATAATACAATAAAAATTAAAATAAACTGCACAGTTTGTCACCAATATTAAATATTCTATGTTATATTTTGTACAATTTTAACACTTCTGAAGGTAATAGTTTAACTAGTACCTGCTGATACAATATAAAGAAAGCTCATGAATTTATGAAGGAATATGCACATCCTATTTGAGCAATTAGGGAAAACCAGGAGGAAGGATGGTGAAAACAAGTGAATCATATTATGGCCATATTGAAGTAACCATTTGGACCAAGCTCTTTGACGCTGCCAAGACCTCAGATGCAAGTGAATTACATTCTTCAAATAAACAGCAATGTTAACCATAAAGTCCCTTTTAGTGTCAAGATTAGAACAGGGGCGGAATGTAGAGAACTTCTACTTTAGTCCTGATAAGTAAAGATACAATGATATAATCCTCAACCTAGCATATGTGTGAAGACACAAAATGGCATTAGTGAGTGATGTTTTATCAGTTCCTGGCAGGCGTGGAAATGGAGTTATTTTGCTTCAAGAAACTGGTTCTGCCATCATGGTTTCTCTAATTACAATCAAATAAGAACAGAAATATTCTCAGCAAATGTCCTCCCCAAGACATACAGGAAAATTGTTGCCACTGAAATATGTTGGTTTTATAGGTGGAATTCACGCTGAATTTTGAAGCAAAAAATTATTTGCGTTAGTGACTCTAGGCAACTTTGCACACTGTGTTCTTTCCACCTGGCATGCCCTTTCCTATCATTTTCACATGTTCAAATTTTACATAATTTTGATAAACCACCTCTTTGGAAAGGTTAATCCTGATCCCTTCCTTTTTCCCCTTCTCTAGTATCTCTGTTTTCCCCCTTCATATTGCAGAAGAAGAGGAGGAGGAAGAGAATATCAACAATACAAATAGCTATTATTTACTGTGTAAGAAAGGGTGTGCTTCATATCCATGGCCTAATTTAATTTACAAATAACTCTGTAAGAAATAAAATATTATCCTTATGTTAGCACAAGTAGCTAACTAAATATTAATAAAGGAAGAAAGGAAAGGGAATCAGACATTTTTTAAAGCATAATCAACTAGGGAGCATAAGCCTGTTTCACTAGGAATTTGCAGCATTCATGGGCTCCCCAGGGGATAGCAGCAGTGCCCCACTAAGGGAATCAAAACCCCTCCTTTCCTCCATATAGGAAGCAGCCTACCTTTGGTACCAGATCGATGGAGGAGCAGGAGGAGGTAAGGATATGCGTAGTAGAAATCCAAATGGCACAGTGGTGGGAGGTGTTTCTATGAGGCATATGCATTAAGAACTAAAATGAGGACCTTAGAGACCTGTCTGTCTTGCCTAGGGAAAAGATCAGATTGGATAAGGGACAGAGAACCTTGGAAGATCTAAGGAATAGGTTGATTAGGAGGTGGACTCATCAGAAGCATGGGAAAAGTTGATTCACTAGTTTGAAGAAGCATCTAAAACTTCAAGAAGCCCTCTCTCTTTCTTACCAGGTAACATAGGCTCACTCCATTGTTTTGTGCGTTCTCTCCATAGAAGCCATGTGGCCCTAGCATCAATCTGGGCCCACAACAGACTTCAAAGGCCCGAGCAGAGCACCAGCCAGCTGGGCAAAGACTAAGCCAGCTGAATCAGGACAGAGACACGGACTGAACCAATGGCACACATTATTTAGACATTGGCCCTTATTTCTGGCCTTAAGGAAGATAAAATTGGACTTTTTCAAGCAGGACAGGTGGAGATGGGATACTGGAAACTCAGAGGCAGTCCTTTGATTTTGTTTCTGTAATGAATCTTACCAGGAAGCCTCAACTTCCCATATGTGGGTCTCCGAGAGTACCTCCCTCATTATCTCGTGAACCAACCCCACTTCCACCGGCACTGTTCAGATGTTATCCATACAAAGTCATTCACCTAATAATTAATGGGACCTACATTCAAACTCCAGATTTGTTGGAATCCACTGTACTAGGCTGCTTTCCTACCAGTATGAGCTTCCCGATGGTAGGGCCTATGTCTGATTAATCTCTGTTTTACCTGCAGTACCTCACAAAGAATAGGTATTGAACACTTCTTTTGGCTAACAATATGCGTGCATATCAGAGAGCAATAAAAAGTAAGATATTACTTTCATAATTAAAAATATCAAGCTGAAAAAGGCTATATCATACGTGAATATTTTTGGTTAATAATGATAGAGTATGAATAGTATTAGCAACTTTTATTTTCATAATCCTTTCCAGTTTCCAAAAATGTTTCACATAGTATAAAAGACATGAAAAGTTAAAAAGTTAAATGATTAGTGTAATTTCAATTATTAGTGTAACAATAGCAAGGACTATATATATACATATTATACTAAAAAATTATTTGTTAAAATAATTTGCTTTGATATAAAAAATAAATTATATATATTAGGCTTCCAGGTACTCAAATTGATATTAAGAGCTGTCTAAAATACCCAAAACTTTAATCTCTGTAAAATAACTCATATCCACCATTATGTCATCATCATTATATATTAAGAAAGCCAGCCAAGGCTTAAATGTAAGATGGGAAACCATAAAAATCCTAAGACTCTATAGGCAGCAAAATAGCAGATATATGTTGTAGGAATATCTTTATAGACACAGGTCCTAGGGCAATGGAGACTAAGGAGAAAATAAACAAATGGGACTATATCAAAATAAAAAGCTTCTGCACAGCAAAAGAAACCATCAACAAAACAACAAGAAAGTCCATTGCATGGGAGAACATATTTGCCAATGATATTTCAGATAACGGTTTAATCTCCAAAATTTACAGGGAACTCATACAACTTAACAAAAGAAAGATAAATGATTCAATCAAAAAAATGGGCAAAAGACCTACATAGATACTTTTTGAAAGAAGACAGAAGGAAGGCCAAGAGACATGAAAACATACTCAAAGTCACTAATCAACCTAGAGATACAAATAAAAAAAAACAACGAGGTAACATTTCATACCTTTCAGAATGGCTATCATCAATGAATCAACAAAAGACAAGTGCTGGTGAGGATGTAGAGAAAAACAAACAGTGGTTCTCTGCTGGTGAGAATGCAGACTGGTGCAGCCACTGTGGAAGATAGTATGGAGTTTCCTCACAAAGTTAAAAATGGAACTCCCCTTTGACCCAGTAATCCCACTTTTAGGGCTATATCCCAAGAAACCAGAAGCATTGATCAGAAAGAATATATGCACCCCTATGTTCATAGTAGCACAATTTACAATAGTTAAGATTTGGAAAAACCTAAGTTCCCATCAGCAGATGAGTAGATTAAAAAGCTGTGTTACATCTACACAATGGAATACTATGCCACTATAAAAAAGAAGGAATTCTTACCATTTGCAACAGCATGGATGGAACTGGAGAGCATTACGCTAAACAAAATAAGCCAGTCGGAGAAAGATAAATATCACATGATCTCACTCATATGTGGGATATAATGATCAACGTAATTTGATGGATAAGAATAGATCCAGAGACAAATGGCAGGGGAAGGGAGAGGGTTAGAGAGCAACTAAAGGACTTGTATGCATGCATATGAGCATAACCAATAGACACAGATACTTTGCCCGGAATGGGAATAGCTGGGGTATGGGGGTCTACCAGGAAAGAAGGGAAGGGAAGGGAAGGGAAGAGAAGGGAAGGGAAGG
>PVJN01063419.1:0-10765 GCA_004026805.1 Lasiurus borealis
GCCCAGCTCCCAGGAAGAGCACAGGGGGTGGGGGGCTGTGGGAAGAGGAAGCAGAGGCCTGGAGACACAGCCTCACAGGGGTGTCCCCGGCGGGGGGGGAGGGGGGCGCGCCACGGGCAGGAGAATGTCCTGGGGCAGCCTGTAGCTGTGGGTGGGGAGAGGGGGTGCCCCAGTGCAGGGAACCCCGCCCAGCACCCCCCTCGCAGGCTCACTCACCCTCCTCATGGCCTGTCCGGCACCTGAACCTGAACCTGAGCCAGGTAACAGGGCCCCTCACCCCGGCCCACCGCACACAAACCCAGAAACCCCTAGGCCCGCCCCCAGCCATCTGCCCCAGCCCAGAGCTTCTGGGCTCCAGCCTTGGGGCCTTAGCGAGTTCAGGACCCGGACCCAGGAGGGGGGTGGGAGGGCAGGAGGGAGTGGGGTGGGGCGGGCAGGGCCTGGGCACCGAGCAGTCCAGTCCGGCTTGTTCAGCAGATCTGGGTTCGCCCGCCCCACCTCTCCAGAGAGCAGGGCCCGGCCGGACAGCATACCTCCTGGGAAGATACCATAAATCTGGCTGAGGCCCTGACCGGTTTGGCTCAGTGGAGACAGCGTCGGCCTGCGGACTGAAGGGTCTCGGGTTCGATTCCGGTCAAGGGCATGTTACCTTGGTTGTGGGCACATCCCCAGGAGGGGGCGTGCAGGAGGCAGCTGAATGATGTTTCTCTCACATTGATGTTTCTAGCTCTCTATCCCTCTCCTTTCCTCTCTGTAAAAAATCAATAAAATATATTTTTTTAAAAATTTAACTGAAGCTATGCCAGGGGTTAGGACATGTGCCAGAGCCTGGGTTCCTAGCACTCCCCTCCCCCTTACAGGACTGTCCTTGTTCCACCACAGCCTGGGGACAAGGACCACCCAGAGAGTCGAATCCAATCCTTTCCAAGGAGGCGGCTCAGAGAAACTGAGGCACAGAGAAGGGCAGACCCTGAGGAAGTGCAAGAGACCCAGCACCACTGGGCCCTGGTCCCACCTGGAGGCCCCACCAGCTCCTGGACTCTTCCGGGTGTGTGTTCTCCCCCCCCCCATGAGCTGAGGGGACGGAGGCCCTGGCACATGACACCGCCTGCACCCCCAAAACCCACTGCAGCCCGGCCTTCCTGGCCTGCCCGTCCTGCTGTGCTGGAGAGGAAGTGATGGTGAGAATGTCCGATCACTGAGGCAGGAGAGCGTGCAGGACCCAGGACCAAGGGGCCTCCGAAAGGGGTGGGCGAGGGTCTGCAGCTGGGGGGTGAGTGCGTGAGCAGGAGGGGCCTTGGGCTGCCCCACAGGGGGCAGGGAGGGGGCAGGGGGTCACTCAGCAGCACTACAAAGGGGTCGCCGGAGAGGCTTCTGGAGCCAGGCCCGGGCCTGGGAAGAGGGAACAGACAACCGAGAAGAAAGGAGGACCCTGCTCACTGACCAGAGCATCGTGCCCGTACACAAGGTTGCAGGTTCGATCCCCGGGCCAGGTACATGCAAGAATCAGCCAATGAACGGAGCAACAAACCAATGTCTGTCTGGCTCTCTCTTTCTCTCTCTCAAAAACTAAGTCAATAAAATAAAGAAAAATATAGTAAAGAAAAGGAACGATTCCCATCTTTTTATTATTATTATTATTGTTTTTTTACAGAGAGAAAGGGAGAGGGATAGAGAGCCAGAAACATCGATGAGAGAGACATCCATCAGCCGCCTCCTGCACGCCCCCTACTGGGGATGTGCCCGCAATCAAGATACATGCCCTTGACTGGAATGGAACCTGGGACCCTTGAGTCCGCAGGCCGACGCTCTATCCACTGAGCCAAACCGGTTTCGGCCGATTCCCATCTTTATAGACTGTGTTTGGTTCCAGGGTGGGGCTCAGGATGGACCCGCAGGCCCAGGCCCAGCCCCACCTGGCCTCACTCCCGGCCGGGACCTTGGTCCCTGTGCGTGTGTCCAGGCTGGTGGGTGTGACAGCAGGAGGGACAGGAAGGCATCGACGGATGAGGCTGGAAGGTCTAGCCTTTATCTCCTTCCCACCCTGGAGGCTGGAAGTGGAATTAGAGGGTCAAGATAAACTTTTTCTCCTCTTCCCGCTCTTCCTCTCCAGGGTGTCTCTGTCCCTCTGTCTCTCTCTCTGTCTGTCTCTCTCTCTCTCTCTCATTCCCCTTCCCCCTCCCCCCAGGCCCTGCCCCCTCCCGGCCACCCGTCCTGGTGTCTCCCTGTCCCCATCCCCACCTCCTCCCTCGGTCTCCCGCCCGTTACGTAAGGGGCCTGAGAGCACACAGAGGGAGCTTTGTTGTCAAACCACATCCATACGGCGCTGGGTCGAGCCAGCGCAGCTGTTCCCCATTCCCTCCGCCTTGGCAGGGTTGAGACACCAGGCAGGAAGCCCCACACACCTCCATTTGGGGGGTAAAGGGGGGGTGGCGGGGCAAATGCCGGCCCCAGAGCCCCCAGGCTGCCTAATGGGTGGCCAGGGATCAGCCAGCCGGTGGGGGGGGGTCAGGGGGGAGATCACAGCAGGAGGCCAGCCAGCCGGCTGGGACACAGAGCTCTGGGCTGGAGCAGGCCTGCCTGGGACAGGCCTGAGGGGGCACAGACCCCCCAGCACACCCTGCCCTTGTCCACACAGAGATGCACGCCCCCGCTCACTGACACTCGACCCACGTGCACGCTCGCAGTGTGCGTGCACACGCCTTCACACGGATCCCTCAGCCCCAGCAGGACTCGCCGTGTGTGCTCACCTGGGAGGCGTCTGAGCAGACACCTCCTCCATCCCAGCCGGGACCTCCGGGAAAGAGCTGAGCTCTGCAGAAAGGAGGGGGAGGGCAGAGGGCAGAGGCCAGCAAAGCCCCACCACCAGCCAGCTTTTTATTTTTTTTGGGGGGGGACTCTCAGGCTGCAGGACAAGCTTTCCCCTTCCTGCCCAGGAAGGTGTCCGAGGAGGTGGGGGGCCGCAGGCCAGTCCGCTTCCTACTCTGAGCCCCTTCCCAAACCCAAACGCTAGAAGAGCCATCTCCCTGGAAACGTCTGGGGCTGCTCACCGCAGGAGGGGCCCTGAGCCCCCAGCCCGGCCAGGCGCCCACCCGCACACCAAGTCCAGCTGCCACGGTCAGGACAACTTGGGTGCAAAGGGCTGGGAGGGAGCGGGAGGCCCAGGAATGAAGGAGGCAGACACCAAGGAAGAGAGGAAAAGGGAAGGGGGCGGAGAAAGATGGGGAGGGGGGTGAGAAAGTGAGAAAAAGCACCCAAGAGGGGACAAGAGGAGAAGGGGGTCAACAACCTAGGCCACCCCTGTGGGGTCAGCCGCCACCTTACAAACACACCTCCTACCCGCCCTGCGCCCCCTCTCAGCCCCCCAAAGCCAGCCCAGAGCAGCAGGGCAGCTGGGCACTGTCCCCCCAGTCCCACACCAGCCACGCCCCCGGGGCGTTAGGCTCCGCCGACCCGGATATTTGGGGGCTGGGGGTCCCGTCCGGGAGTGAGGCCAGGTGTGGCTGGGCCTGGGCCTGCGGGTCCATCCTGAGCCCCACCCTGGAACCAAACACAGTCTATAAAGATGGGAATCGGCGGAAACCGGTTTGGCTCAGTGGATAGAGCGTCGGCCTGCGGACTCAAGGGTGCCAGGTTCGATTCCAGTCAAGGGCATGTATCTTGGTTACGGGCACATCCCCAGTAGGGGGCGTGCAGGAGGTGGCTGATGGATGTCTCTCTCATCGATGTTTCTGACTGTCTGACAGGGAAGCGACACCGGGACCTCAGAGAACGCCCGGAGGTGGGGACAGGTGGTGGGAGGAACGGCAGAGACCAGGCCACTCCTTGAGCAGGCTCCTGGCTGGCGAGAGAGCTCCTCGGTGACCTTGAACGGCGAGTGCCACAGAGAGCAGAACGGGTTACGGAGCGGGTCCCGGGTGCCAGCGGGGCACGGAGGCCTCTGCCAGCTTTGAATGTCTATTTCACACGGGCACCGCGCTCTCAGGAGGCGGATGTGCTTACAGAAACCAGTGCCGCAGGAGACCGGCCTGAGCTCACACACCTGCCCGCTCCTCCGGGGCCAGCGGGTGGGCACGCCATCCCCGGCCCCACCCCGAGCCCATCACACACACAGCCCGCATCTGCGGAGTGCGGGGCCGGGGCGCGGAGGGTCATCCGCGTGAACGCTCTGGCTCAGAAGTGGAGGCTGCCCCCCGGGAGGAGACACCCCCGGTCTGCGGAAGGCGCTCAAAGCCCCAGCACTGCCCCAGCCACCTCCTCCTTGGCCACCTCCTCCTCGGCTCACCGGGCTCAGCCGAGCTCCTGTCACAGGAGGGGGAGTGCAGGAGGAATGGACAGGGTGCTGGGTCATCGAGGAGCGTTCAGAGAACAGGGGCCGGATGCTGAGGGCACCCCTGGGGGAACAGTAGGTGCAGAGGTGAGGAGGTGAGAGGTGCCGAGTACTGCTGGGAATGATGTGGGCTTACACACACACACACACACACACACACACACACACACGCCTTAAAGCCAAGAAACTGCCCAGCCGATTGGGCATCGACCTATGAACCAGGAGGTCATGGTTAGATTCCCGATCGGGGCACCTCCCCTGTGTGGGGCGGGCAGGAGGCAGCCCATCAGTGATTCTCTCTCATCATTGACGTTTCTCTCCCTCTCGCTTCCTCTCTGAAATCAATAAAAATAAATTTAACATGCACTGGGTGGCCAGATGATCTCTGAACGCATAATGATCTGGCCACTCCGTGTACTTCTCTTGAGCACCTCATTTGTTTGATATCAAAGATAACCATACATCATGCACCTGATCAGTTTCCCACTTTGCACCGGCTGATAGAAAGCTCGGGGCAAATAGGTGGTGGATCTCCAGCAAAAGGCTAGGATACTTTTTTTTGGTACCCATCTGAGACGCACACACACTGAGTGGCCAGATCATAATCATCTGGCCACTCCGTAATCATCTGGCCACTCCGTGTCATAATAATGGAGCCAAGAAATGCTCTGTCCCACTTTCGCCCACGTGCTGGCACCCCCCACGTGGAGCCCTTTGGGTGGAAGCAAGACCACGGTGATCCCCGTCCCCAGCCCTCCCTCCTGAGAGGGCCCCTGAAGGAGGGCTCCCCACCCTCCCAGGTGCCTTTCTTGGCCCAAAAGAGGGAGGAGAGGACCCCAATATCTGAGACAGGAGGCCAAGTTAGGACCCGTCTGTGCCAGGGCCCGAAAGGTGGGCTGAGAAGGGGTGACGACAGGGGCAGGGAGGTAACCAGCTGACCCCAGTGTGGGGGGCCCTGTGGGGGGGGGGGCACGCCCTCCTGGGGGAAGGCTCCTGCCCAGCCCCACCTGGGCCTCCAGCCGGCCCCGCCATTGTCTGAAGGGAAGTGGGCGGGGCCTTCTCGGACACACAGCTCACCTGTCCACAGAGACACTTTGTCCTTCTGCCCCCGGGGAAAGGGACAAGCAAAGCAGGGACACAGGGAAAACGAGTCAAGAATCCAAGCTCCATCTTCCGTCCATCCATTCATCAGGCAAAGATTTATTGAGCGATCCCCGGCCGGACACCCGCCAGGGTGAGGAGAGGACGGCCGGGAACACCGCGGCTCCCCGGGGCGCCGGCTGACACGCTAGCTCGCCGGGAGGAAAACGCAGACCTTCCCACGCCCCTTCCACACCACACGCGCCTCCGGCGGGTCCCCGTCAAGGTCACCGGTCGGCGCTGGACCGTCTGCAGGGATCAGGAGCTCGCCCTTCCTCAGGCAGAAGCAGGCTCCTGGCCGTCCCAGTGCCCGGTCCCCGTGCCCCTGCCCGGCTCACCTCCCCTGCCCCCAGACGGATCCCCGCGAGGCGATTGCATCAGACCCGGCGGGAAGTCTCTGCACATGCTGTCAGCTGCTTGGGACCCGCAAACCCCAGTGGGCTCCATCCTCACTGTCCCAGCTCTCCGTCCGGCAGCCCCTGACACCAGGAGCCCCCCGCTTCCCTTCCCTCCCCTGGTCCCGCAGCACAGGGTCCCCAGCACAAGCCACGGGCCCCACTTCTCTCCTGCTGGGCCTCCCTCCCCTGAGCCACCTCCGAGGGCAGAAGGGAGATTCCCTCAGGACTGAGAAGGGGGTCCTGGAGCCTCGGAGAGCAAAGGTGCTGGGGCCTGGCAGGGATCTGGGAAGGCCGGGCCCCGGGAGCCGCCTGGCCAGTTGGTGCTCAGACCCCACAGGGCACCCCCCGCACCCCTCAACCCCCTATCCCCCGGCCAGCGTGTTGCCCTGGGTCCGGATGAGGCCCTGCAGGCCTGTGGGCGGCAGCCTCGCCGCTGCCTTTCCAAAGGCAGGGAGCCGGCGGGCAGGCCAGATGTTAGCAATTACGGCTGGGAAAGCGGAGAGTGGGGGCTGGGCAGGGCCGGCTGCTGGGAGGGGGGATGCCGGAGGGGAGCCCTCCCTGCCCCCGCTAAGAGGGCTGGCCTCAGGGGATGGGGTTCCTAGAGGCGCAGGCGGAGATGCGGGGTACCGGGCAGCGCGCAGAGATCCAGGCTGGGCATCAGGAGGGATTGTGGGCCCCATTCGGTGACCTCGAGTAAACCCCTTCACACCTCCGAGCCTCGGCCTCCCCGGAGGTCACGGGCCAGGGAGCGAGAGGAGCTCAGGGACAGCAGAGAGCCAGCAGAGAGCCGGGCGGGAAGTGCGGGGACACGAGACCCCGCTCGGCTGCTTACGAGCTGTGTGACCTTGGCCGGGCGGTTTAATCTCCCGGAGCCTCATCTGTTCATTTATAAACGGGCTTAACGCGGGGGCCGGGGGAGGCCTCCGGGGAGTGACGCAAGGAAGTGGCGGTGCGACTCGGGTGACGGGGCCAGCTTTTCATTAGAGCCGGACGGATCCCTGGTGAAGGCCTCTGGCACCGGCTCAGCCCCTTCCTATGACAAGGACACAGGTGTCGAGGGAGGAGGATGCAAGGGCCGGGCACACGGGACAAACTGCGGGCACGGGCACGGCAGCCATGGCCCCCCCACACACACGGTGGAGGGTGGTTTGGACCCGAGGCAGAAAGGACAGGGTCCTGGCTCAGCGCCAGGCAAACTGGATCCTGTTCTCTTTCTGGCCACCACCGTCCTCCCGCCTGCCCGCTCGCCTGCCCGTCCCGGGGAAGCAGAGCCTGGAGCCCTGGCCTCCCTGGGCTTTGGCGTGGAGCTGCGGCCACTGAGGGCCTTGCCAGCCTGCGCCAGCCTCAGTGGGGCAGCAGCTCACCGTCCCCTCTCTCCCCCACTGGCAGCCAGCTCATCGCCTCGCCGCAGGGCAGCGCGGAGGGTGGCATGAGCAGAGACAGGGCTGCAGGTGTCCTGGTCCCAGGTGAGCACCGGGCCAGGACCGGAAGGAAGCCTGCAGCTCTGGACACCCGGGTCCCTCCTCCACCCGAAAGGCCACCGAGCCCGCCAGCCGCCTTGGCAGGGTTCGGCCCCCGCCCGTGGGCTCAGGGAGCCGCGCGGAAGGCTCCACACCTGCCTGTGGCCCGGCAGCACGCGGCCCCTTTCACTTGCTGCTGCACTTGACCACTTCCTCCATCTGTAGGATCAAGAGTCTCTCTCTCCTCTCTCTCTCTCTCACACACACACACACACACGTATTCTGGGAGGGGGGAGAGAGAGGACATGATTCGGAGGCCAGGGGCGGCCTCCTTTGGGGGCACTCCTGCAGGAGAGGGTGACTCATAATTACGGCCACCAAAACGCGCCGGGTGTACCCCGCCTCCACTGGTCAGCTCCGCGGGCCACGGGAAGCTTCAGGTCAAGGCCCCGAGTCCGGAGAAGGAAGGAGGGCCCTGTGGCCAGCGAGGGCTGCAGAGAAAGCTAACCAAAGGTCACTGCGGGGTCAGGAGAGAGGGAACAGGCCCTGTCAGGTTTCTGGGGTCCCGGCCCTCACCCCACAGCCTTGCTCTCCAGTGCCCACCCTCCGTCCCAGGGCCTGAGGGTTTGGCGGACCTCCAGCGGCAGCCAAGGGCACAATCCATAACCTGGCCCTGGGGCGCGCAGGGTCCCTTCCAGGACACCTGTGGACTGGAACCGGGCTTCGGTATGGCTCTGAGACCGAGGGCGAGAACCATGGAGCCACTTGGAGAGGCGGAGGTCAGAGGCGACCCGGAGCCCAAGCCCGGATAGGGGCTGACTGGCACCCCCAATGCCCCCACACATACACCCCCGGCAGGGCCGCTGCAGGCCGCGTGACTAGCGGCTCCAGGGCCAGGTCTAGCTGGAGCACACAGCGGCCTGGCCTCTCCGTCCTGCCAGGGACAGGGTGTCACTTTCAGGATGTGTTACAGCTCCAGAAAAGATGTTCGGTTCCACCCAGAACACTGGATCCTACAAGTCTAAATGGGCTGGGAAGGTGGAGGGACCGGGGCTGCTTCTGAGGAGTGCGGGGTGCTGGGGGGGTGGGCAAGGAGGGAGAGGCAGCCCTGAAGGCATCACCCCTCCTGGGCCTGGGCCTCCACTCTCAGGGAGCAGCCCCCTCCCCTGCCACAGCCGCCTCTCAGCCCCCCGCCCAAGCAGGCCACTCTCCCCTTCCTCTCCTGACTGCTCCTTCCACCTAAACTCCCCTCCCAGCTCCCGTCCATTTGGACTTTGGGGGGCCCTGCCCAGCTGTGGCTCTCCTCCTCGGACCCAGGGCCCAGGGCCCAGCCTAAGCTCCCCCACGCAGAGCACTGATGCTGAGGATGAAACGTGGAGAGCGCGGGGCGTGGGAGCAGGAGCAGAGAGGGGGCAGCTCAGAGCGACCTGGGCCACCTCGGTTTGGGGGAGACGGGGGTGTTCCAGACGGGCTCCCAGCAAAGAGAAAAAGGCCCAGAAGTTCATTTCGAGGCACCAAACGGCGGGCACCTTCCCTCCACCCCCCACCCCCCAGGCACCTCTCCAGAATAGGGGGCACCTTTGAGAGAAAGTGTGGGAGAAACACGTCTAAGCGCACGCAGAGTCCTACCTCTTCCTGGGAGCGGGCACCTTCCAAAGCACCTAACGCATTGCGCCCCATTGAAGACGCCCCCTCCCCGCCCCCCGGGGCACTGGCCGGGGCTGGGGGTCTGCAGAGGCAGGTGGCCGCGCACCGCTCGGAGGAAGGCAGCCCTGGCCGGCCGCCGGGGCCTCTGTGACAGCCCGGCCCACGCCAGGCCGTCCCCCAGGCTCTGAGAGAGCGAGTCCGCCTCAACTTGGCTCCCACCCGGTGCCTCCCTCTGGCGGGCGGTGGAGAGAGAGAGAGCTCGGGCGTCCCCGAGAGGCTGTGGGGGTGCCAGCCTGCGGGTGGCCGGGAGGTCAGGCATGCAACAGGGAGCACCCCGACGCCGCCTGCACCTCAGCCTTCAGGAAGGAGCCCCCACAGCCGGGCCTTCGGGACCGAGTCTGGGAAACAGAGGAAGCAGCGGGTGAGGTCTGCCATGGCCAGAGGGGCCTCCCCGGGACGGGGGGATGATAGAAGAGCAATGCAGAGCGGGTCCTGGCAGACATGTTGGCAGCTCCAGGCTGGAGGTCCCCTAAGGGCAGGGGGAGCCAGGGGGGCACTCAGAGCAGACAGCTGAGGCCTGAGGGGGTCTGTCTGCCAGCAGGACCCCACCTTCCCCCGGGGTCCCAACCCTCCCTCCCCACTGCCCACCACCCAGGGAGCTCTGAGCACAGTCGCCTGGGCCCCAAGACCCCCCACAACGTGGACCCAGGGTCCTGGGCAGCGCCAGCTTGCAGCGGGCACCCCCCATCTCGAGGCTGATTCTGCTTGGCGACCTCGCTCCTGTGCGCAGGGACCGGCCCGCCCAGCGCAGCCTGGCAGCCCCGGGTCCCCCTGGCTAGTGGATGGGGCAGTGGCCAGAGAAATGGCAGAATCGGGGCTCAAGGATGCTGAGGGCGGGGCGCCGCTGCGGGGCGCGGGGTGCGGGCTGAAACTTTCCGGGACCCACAGGACCGTCCCGTGCGCGCCCTCCCGGAGCCGGAGCCGAGGAGGCGGGCGGCTTCCCCGACCCCAGGCTGCGGGCGCCCACCGCGTCCGGCCCCGGTGCGCCCACGTGCCGGCCCGGCTCCCGGGTTTCCCGGGGCGCGCGGGGCGGGTGGATGGGTGGCGGGAGGGGGGTGCCCGCAGCGGCCCCGGCGGCGCTTCCCCTTCTCGCGGCCCCGGCGGCGCGTACTCACCCGGGCGGGTGGGGCGGGGCGGGCGGGCGGCTCGGCGACTCGGATCCGCTAGGCGCGCGGCGGCGGCGGCGGCGGGCGCACGGGCTGGCGCGGCGCTCGCTCGGCGGCGGGTCCCCGTCCCGGGCGCGGGGCCGGGCAGCGAGCGGGCCAGCCTGCGGGGGGCGGGGGGCGGGGGGCCGGGCCGGGCCCCGCGGGGCGGGGACGCGCCGGACACGCGTGCGCACAGCGCCGGGCGCGGACCCGGAGCGGGCGGGCCCGGAGGAAGGGCGGGAGGAGGAGGAGGAGGAGGAAGGGCTGCGCGGTGGCGCGCGGCTGGGGATGTGGTCGGGCCGCCGAGGCCGGGCAGGGGCGGCGGGAGAGCCAGGGCGCTTCCTGAGAAGGGCGCCTGGGTGGACGTGCCCCGCGCGGCTTCCGCACGCGCCCCCCCTTCTCCTCCCCCCGGAACAATGAGCCCCAACAAAGGGCTCTCCGCTGGCTCTCCACGCGGTGAGCCTGCGCTCCCTCCCTCCCTGCCTCCTCCTCACTCGGGAAAGTGAGGCAGGAAGACAGAGGCCCATGCCCAGGGCACCGGGGCCCAGTGCCCTGGCCCTAGCCTGGACCGGGAACCCCCCCCCC
>PVJN01063420.1:0-10754 GCA_004026805.1 Lasiurus borealis
TTGGTCTCCCGAGACTCCCCAGTGGCCTAGAAAGGAATACATTGTGCATGTGTTGCAACAGTGCCAAGTTGAATAAAAGAAATATTGCCCACAGATGGTAATTAATGGATTTCAGAACCAAAGTATAAATAATTCTCCTTCACTGAAGTCGATGCCACTCCCCTCCCTTTTCTCCCTTCCAGCCTGGGGAAGCTGCCACAATTTTTTTTAGAGAAAACCACAATTAGCTGAAGTGCTTGAAGACTAGAGTGTTGTGGTTACCTCAACATTAGCTAGAGAATGCAATATATATAAGAACATTTTATAAAAAGCTGAGAATGCTTTATAAAATCATAAAACTCACTGAGCCTATTTTCCTGCCTCAGTAATTAATAAAATTGAACTCCTTTTTTATTATAAGGGGTATTTTTTTTTTACCTGCCTTCAACGCCTCCATATAAGCATTCTATGGTGAACTTTTATGTATCTCAATAGGGAAGCTCAACCCGGTGTTGCTCAGTGGTGGAGCATCAACCTATGAAGCAGGAGGTCACTGTTCGATTCCCAGTCAAGGGCCATGACCCGGGTTGTGAGCTATAGTCCCCAATCGGGGAGGTGTAGGAGGCAGATGATCAATGATTCTCTCTTATCCTTGATGTTTTTCTCTCTCTCTCCCTTTCCCTTCCTCTGTGATATCAATAAAAATATAAAAAATAAATAAATCTCAATAGGGAAGAAGTTTGAAGGGAAACAGAACTTCCCCGACATCCCTCCAGTGTCAGCATGAAAGTGCCTGCCTACTTCGATGAATAGGTCAGGGCCCATGCAGCATCCCTGATGCATAGAAGTAGCTGCTGTGGTTCTAGGATTTAAGGTCCACGTGGCTGGTTCCTTTCTCCCTACTAATGCTTCAGAACCAGGAGTAGCAAAGATGTCAGCTTCACAGAATCTGCTAAGAGAGGTGGGGGGCCAGAAAGCTCTGACTGCACACTTGCATTGTGTTTCCCGCCCTGGCTTGCAGCCTGGTTTGGATCGTGCTTGCCATAGTTGTTAACAACACCAGCCTGGGTCACCTTAAATAGATGGATACCTCGCCTGACCTGGGCACAGCTAAGGTGACAGGGGGTCTGCTTATTTTATTTTAAAATGACGCAAGTCCTGTTTACTGTCTCTGGTTATGTTGCTTAGAAACCTCATAATTCTGACTTGACTCCAAGTTACAAATGGAACATTTGGAAAACGGTGGAAAGATGTTCTTGGAACTCTGTCATCGTTCAAGGGGCTTTTTTTCATGTTAGCCCTGTGTATCTCTCCATATATGTGCACAGCTTACTAGGTATAACTTAAAACTGTTGCTTTGGGGTTGTTACTCCGTATACCATCAAGGAGGAAACGTTTTCTCCAAGTTTCTGCCTGGAATTGGTGGTTGTTGGGAAGAAACCTTTCACTTTTCTTTCCTTCATGCATTCTCCCTAGGGAGGAAAAGTGACCAAAACTAGGGGCAGACCTGCCCCTATTAGCAAGGGTCAGTGTGTCAGCAACCACTGCCCACATGTGATGTTCTCTCTCTCTCTCTCTCCCTCTCTCTCTCTCTCTCTCTCTCTCTCTCTCTCTCTCTCTCTCTCTCTCTCTCTCTCTCTCTCTCTCTCTGTAAGCCTGTTGGAGAAGGGCCTGTCCTGCAGGTAAAGGCCCCTGCTTGGCCAGGACTGAGTCAGTAAATGCAATGCAAGGCACAAGGACTTTGAGAAAGGTCCCTTGGACCCTGGTCCAAGCCACTTTCTCCAGCCCAGCTTTCCCAGCAAACAGCTGTTACTTGGTGTCTGATTCCTACATCTGTTTCTCCGTCTGTCCAGAACTTGAGAAAAGAGGTGATTCAGTCAAGCCCTACACACTGGCAGAATGAAATCACAGAATTGGAGCACCTTTGTACCTGCGAGGAATCTTAGCGATCATGCTGAATAATTTATTCACGTTTGTGAGCAGATTAAAACCTGCAGGCATTAAACTGCCTGCAGTTACTTGGATAGTTAGCGACCGAGATGAGAGGAGAAGTAGGCTCTCTGAATTTTCAGAGAAGCTCCATGGGCATCTAAGTTGCCAGAACGGTTACCCACAAACCCTTCTCATGGAAATCCAGCTAAGCACTTAGATAGACTCATACCTCGATTAAAGAGATCTGTAATTGCCCACCACTTTCTGGACCAGACCCTCCATTGCTATTCAAACTCAGCATGAAGCATTTTCCTGAAGAATCAGAGAAAGAAGACCTAAATATAACTATTAAGTGATATCAAGCAGAAAATTCTCTTCCAATCAGAAAAACAGAAACAAATATCATTAATATCTATAGTTAAGAAACAAACAGGCAGTTGAGTTAAAAGTTATGAGATACAGGATATATGAAGAATGTAGCATTCCTTATCATTTTTATGTTGCTTTTTAAAGAAACAATTGTTTGAAATGAAAAAAAAAATATTCAGGGTCAAAATAGGATAGCATATAAATTCTTCTACTACATATTTACTTTTTAATGAACTATTGATGTATTTTAATCTATTTTAAAATATCTTCAATGAGGAAAATGTCACAGAATAAATTTATATCACAATTTAAAAAATTCTATAAACATTCATAGGTATGAGATGGCAACATGGTTCCTCTTTCACATCTGGCCAAAGAAAGAGTAGATGTCCTTCTCCAACTATGAAACAAAATTTCCTCTCCTCAATTTGATTGGGGCAATTTAGGTCATGGGATTTCTGTGTGCTATCTGAGACAAGGGGTACAGAATTATTCATCTGGATTAGACCTATTAGTATGTTTCCCTGGGGACAGAGGCCAATTCCCAAACTATATGCTGTGACGCAATGGCCAATAAATGTCGGCACATCAGCTGTAATGTTCTCAACATCAACCCCTTGCCAAGCTAAGTCCCATTAATACTTCAAGTCTCAGTTTAAAATCACCCAATTAATTCATTCAGGACACATTTGTTGAGTTCCAGACGCAAAGCTAGGCACTAGATTTACTGCAGAGAATGAAAGAGGCAGGACCCCTGTTCCCAGGGAGGTTCTGGTTCCGTGGGAGGGACAGAAATAAAGGAACACATAATTACAATATGTGTTGGTTCGCTCTGAGACAATAGGTTACTATAAGAGTGAGGCCAACATTAAGATTTGGTGTTAGAAATGGCCATCTTGATGAAATGCAGCTCCAGACCTGGGAGGTGAGTCAACAATCACCAGGCAATGGGCAAAAGAAACAGCCAATAGCAACATGGGGAGCAACAGCCCAATGTCACCGACAAAGAGTCTTGTCGCTTCTCACTTTACCAATCTTTTCCTTCTTGATTTTTCCTTCCCAAATGATGTCAACATCTGCAGAGACTTGTACTATAATATAAAACTTTTGAACCTATGCCTGACCCATGTAAAGGCATCCCTTCCAGTAGATGAAAGGGGGAAATAGAGAGGGCAAGTCAAGGATGCTAAGTATAGGCATAGCCAAGGTCCCATTTATATAAGGAAGGCTTGAAATACTGACTGCATCGTTTACATTTATAAAAAGATAAACTTCAGGCTTAGGGTAAACCAGGCACAAACTTTGGCTTTTTCTCCCTGTCAAGCCCCAATGAAGTCAAATGTGGGTGTACTAAGATAAAGAAAATCGTCACAAGAGATTAAAGGACAAAAGAGGAAGGAAAAGAATCTGTCCCTGGACTTTAGGCCACTTGATACCATGTTAATAATATAACATTTTAGTTGTTCTTAAGAGAACACTGTATAGATTCTCTTAACAGAAGTTTTTCTGCTTTCTTTTTTTTAATTTACTGAAGTTATGGTTGTGTATTAACCCTAGTGTATTTATTTTATTTATTTTTTGCTTAAATTTATTGGGGTGGCATTGGTAATAAGGTTATACAGGTTTCAAGTGTACATGTCTATGACACATCAGCAGTATTTTGTGTTGTGTGCCCACAACCCAAAATCGAATCTTCGGTCATCATATATTTAACACCTTTTACCCTTTATTACTCTCTACCCCTCTTTCTCTGCTAACCACCATTCAGTTGTCTGTGTTTATGAGTTTTTGTTCATTTGTTTCTCTTCTTTGTTCATTTGTTGCCTATAGTTTTAGGCCCTACGTATAAGTGAAATGATATGTTGCTTAATTTTTTCTGACATTTCATTTCACGTGATATTCTCAAGGTCCATCCATGTTGTGGCAAGTGGCAATATTTCATCTTCTGTTATGGCTGAGTAGTATTCCATTCTATGGATGCATCACATCTTCTTTATCCAGTACTCTTTTGAAGGGCGCTTTGGGTGTTTCCATGTCTTGGCCACCATGAATAATGCTGCTCTGCTTTCTGTCAAATAAAAGTAATAAGTGAGCAGAGTATCCTTTTCAACTATTCTTTCTATATCAATGCCCTAACTGCCCAGACCCAAAACAGATAGGAAAAACCTCCCAGTCCTTCTTGTGTTATACCATCAGAATAGACTGTTACATATTTCTAAAGCAGAAGTAACCAGAGAGATTTCCTAAACTTCAGATGAGTTTCAATATTTTGTCAGCTTCATTTGAAGTGTGAATATTTGAAATCGCATGCTGTAATCTACAGTATTATGCAAAAAAAGGTTTTTTAAAATAATATAGTCAACAGCCTAGGTGCCCAGCAGCAGATGAGTGGATCAGAAAACTATGGTACATCTACGCAATGGAATTCTATGCTGCCATTAAAAAGAAGGAACTCTTACCATTTGCAGCAACCTGGATGGAACTGAAGAGCCTCATGCTAAGTGAAATAAGCCAGTCAATGAAGGAGAAACACCACATGATATCACTCATTTGTGGATAATAAAGAATTTTATAAACTGATGAACAAAAGGATAGACACAGAGGCAGTAAAGCATCAAACAGACTGTCAAATTACAGCAGGAAGATTAAAGAGAGGCGGGGTAGATAAGAGATAAACCAAAGGACTTGTATACATACATATAAGCATAACCAATGAACACAAGACACTGGGGGGGGGGGGTTTGAGGTATTCCTGGGAGGGGGAAAGGCAATGGGAAGATATGTATACATGTAACACAATAAATTTTTTTTAATAATAATAAATAAATAAATAAATAAATAAATAAATAAATAAAATAACATAGTCTAAGTAGAGTGGCAGAAATTCAGTGCACAGCGGAGCCTGATCATTTAAAGACCGGTATTGTTTGGAGGAAGCCTGAGAAATCCTCCAAGGATGGCAATTGGGCTTGCTCCTCACCTACCTGGCAACAAAATTCAGGGAGTTTGGGATGAGTCACACATTTGGCAAAGCTCTGAGATAAATTTAGAAGTACCATCCATGGAAAATCTGAGAAAAGCAAGGCCTTCCAGCAGGGACGCCCAGCTATCTAAGCTCTCTGTTATCCCTTGGATGTTCTCAGTTTCAAGTTTCTGCCATTTTCAATTTAAACTGAGCATAGTGCAGTTGCTTTCAGAATTGTCAGCAAACAGAGTCAAAGAAGGATTAGATTTATAACCCAAGGGGGGGGTGGGAGAATGGGCAAAGTCTGTTTTATACAGTTAGTATTACCAGATATTTCATGCATCAAAATATCCAGATGGTAACCCAGCAGGAAAGGCCCAAGTTTCATGTGCATGGAAGTTATCCAACTCAGGTCTTGGGGGAAAAAATTTCAGATTAAGGTTCTGACAACCTGGGATTCAACCTCAGCTCTAGTCATTTTCTAGCTTTCAATCACAGAAATAAAGATAATGCCTATTACATGGGGTTAATTCAAGAGTCATTTGAGACAGTGTGAACATTTTATAGACCATGGTATGTACAGTGTCCTACTCCATCCCCACTTCCGGTTTCTGGATCATATCCTTTCCACCACCTCCAGCTTTTTGTTCTGTAAAAAATTTCTGACATGCACAGAGAATGCATGTACACATGGCAGCAGAGATCTGGATCTCTGAGACAAGGAATGCCAAGGACTGCTGGGAGAGAAGTTGGGAGAGAAGCGTGGAACACATTGTTTTTCCTCAGAGCTTCTAGAAGAAACCAACTCTGCTGACACCTTGATTTCAGACATCTGGCCTCCAAAACTGTAAGAGTATAAATTCCTGTTGTTTTAAGTCAGTAAATGCGTGGCCATTTGTTACAGCAGCCGTAGGAATCTAATATACCCTTTCATCTGAAAGCTGACCATTAAAATTCCTTAGCACTCAGAACCTCATTTCTAGGAACACACTCAAAGGAACTTCTGCACATAAATACCTTATTCATAAAATGATGCACTTTTGTGGTGTGTGTGTAGGGGGGGAAGGGTGGTTGGTTTGTTGGATTTTTTAAATTGATTTCAGAGAGGAAGGGAGAGAGAGAGAAACATCACGGTGAAAGAGAATCACTGATCGGCAGCCTCCTGCATGTGCCCTACTGGGGATCGAGTCTGCAACCCAGGCAAGTGCCCTTGAGTGGAATCGAACCCGGACCCTTCAGTCTGCAGGCTGACATTCTATCCACTGAGCCAAACCAGCTAGGGCAAAAAAAATTATGTACTTCATTCACAAAATAGTGCAACTTGTTCCACCATTGTTTAAATAATGTGACACAGTCACAAAGTAAAATATTTATATAGCAATGAAAATGAGTGATTTACAACTACATGCATCAGCATGCAGAAATCTTGGGATTCTAATGTTGAGTGAAAAATTAAGTTCCAGAAGACTATATGCAGTGCAATTTTATTTTTATAGAACACAAATACTAGCAAGATTAAGCAAACATATATCTGCAATAAAGCAGTTCCTTAAAAACTATGTGTTTACCATAGGATTAAGCAATTTCACTTTTAGGCAATTATCCCAGAGGAGTTAAAACTTAGGTTCACACCAAACCTCTCTCCATGAATGCTCAGCTTTATTTGTAATAGCCGAAACCCAGAAACACATCCAGTGCCTCCAACAGATGAACAAGTTAAATTGTGACACATTTCTACTAGGAACTACTACTTAGCAATAAAATAAATAAACTGTTAAACATAGGAAGTTGGATGAATCTCATTATGCTGTGTGGAAAAAAGCAAATCTTGAAAGTATGCATACTGCATGACTCCATTGATATAGTATTCTTGAAATGATGAAATAATGGAGATGGGAAACAGACTAGTGGTGACCAGTGGTTAGAAAGGAGTCAGAAGGGAGGAAAAGAACTGTAACAGATGGCATGAGGAGTTGGAACTATTCTGTATCTTGAATAGTGGCCACAAAAATCTACACGTGTAGTAAAATTGCAGAGAACTAAATACTATATATGCACATGCATAAGTGTATATAGAACTAGTGAAATCTGAATAGAATTGCTGTTTAAAAATTAATGTTTAAAAAATAACGGATTTTCTCTTTCTTCTGTAACCTGACTCTACATTGATTCGTTGCTTTATTCCTTCACTCAACAAACGTTTGCTGAATCTGCTGCATACCAGCCACTACGTCATTGAAGTAATTCACCAAAGTTGTGAGCTACGCTACAATGGAAACATGCCCAATGCCCTGAGAATGTAAAACAGGGAGCCCTCGGTTTTCATTTAATTCAGTGAAGGCTCTCCCAAGAGAGTGCTGCTTAAGCTAAAACTTAATGAAGAAGTAAGCAGAAGCTAGGTAAGCAGCCAGGCTCTTAGTTTGAGGAGAAGGAAATGTTTCAGACAAAGAGAATGTATGTGTTCCCTCTGGTGTTTTTGTTTTTTTTGTTGTTGTTGTTGTTTGTTTGTTTTGAGCTGGAAAACAACATAACCTCAAGGAACTAAAAGATGTTTCACAAGACTGGAGCAAAAAAGAGCAAAGGAAAGAGAGCTGCAAGGTGCAGATGAGAGGCAGTGGGGAGCTAGGTGGCCTGGAGTCTTGTGGGCAAGTGCATGACTGTGAAAGCAGCAGGCTGGGGGGTCTAGAAGATGGTCACTGGAGACGAGGGGGCCCAGGAACTAAGACGTTAGGAAGGGTATGGGCCATCAACATGAACAGTGATAATTACAGGAGTCAGACCAGAGAGGAGACAGGCTCAAAGTCTTTAGCAGAGAATTAAAAAATTCAATGAGGACACCAAGAAGTGGCTGGAGGAATTTTATCTCCCAACCCATAATCTCCACTAACCCTGAGAAGTCACCCAAATAGTAGGAATAGTAAGAACAAAATTAGTGATATGGGCAAGAGATCAATTGCTATGTAATAGGGTGGGAAGTTGGGTGTTTTAACTGAATGGATTTTTTAATTTATTTTTTTTATTATAGTGACATACAATATTATATTATTTTCAGGTGTATCACATGTGGTTAAATAATTATATACCTTACAAAGTGGTCACCATGCTAAGTCTGGTACCCATCTGGCACCATACATAGGAATTATGATATTTTTTACTATATTCCTTATGCTGGCAATTTGTACTTCTTAGTTCCCTTCACCTGTTTTACCATGACCTCACCCCACCTTCCATTTGATAGTGATCAGTTTGTTTTCTGTATCTATGCGTTTGTTCCTGTTTTGTTTCATTTTTTCAATTATTTTGTGTTTAGATTCCACATAGAAGTAAACTCAGATAATATTTGTCTTTTTCTGTCTGACCTATTTCATTTAGCCTAATACTCTTTAGGTCCATCCATGTTGCAAATGGCAAGGTTTGTTTTGTCTTTTTATGGCTGAGGAATATTACATTTTATATATCTAATATATCTATGTCTATATTTATAACAATATATCTATAGCAATATCTAAATCTATATATATCTATATATCTATATACCTATATATCTATATATCTATATATCTATATACCTATATATACCTATATATACCTATATACCTATATTATTTATATATCTATATATCTATATATATACATATATACATATATACACACACATATATATACCATGTCTTCTTTATCCATTCAGCTATCAATGGACACCTAAGTTACTTCTGTCTCTTGGCTATTGTAAGTAATTCTGCTAAATCAGGTTGATGCTTGGGCAGGAACACACCCTTGGATAAGACCGTCCGGTCTCCAGCTTCTCCCTCTCTATGAGAATCTTCCACTTGGCAGATAAATTCAACTCTTCCTCATCGTAATGTCTTCCCTGGACCCTGCACACAATCCGTCAGCTGTTCACAGCTACACTTGCTGACCTGCTGACGGCTGTGTAACGGTGGTTTCAGCGCTGTCCCTGCGGACAGGAGAAGGCCTTTGGCTGCTCAGGTCACCTCAACCGCTCTCTGTTCTCTGACTCCCACAACAAGCTGTGGGGTTCTCCCAAAATGAAGGAAGATTCTTTCCCTTTTAGCCTGGCTTATGAACAGGGAAAACGCAGGGAAAGAAAACAGCCGCCGATACCGGTTTGGCTCAGTGGATAGAGCTTTGGCCTGCGGACTGAAGGGTCCCAGGTTCGATTCCGGTCGGGGCATGTACCTTGCTTGCAGGCACATCTCCACTGTGGGGTGTGCAGGAGGCGGCCGATCGATGTCTCTCTCTCATTGATGTTTCTGACTTTCTATCTCTCTTCTTTCCTCTCTGTAAAAAAAAAAAAAAATCAAAAAAATGTTAAAAAAAAAAAAAGAAAGAAAAGAAAATAGCCACTTCTTGTCATAAAAAGGCAGAGGGGAAGCTTCCTGAAAGTGTAAACATGCAGCCTTTGAGACCACCCTCCCCTCCCGACCTCTCTTGCTCCGTTTTCTACACTTTTCTCCTGCCTTCACACACTGTTCTGCTGTGATATCAAAGGCCTCGCTCTATTAAACTTATTTATGTTTATGTGAATCTTGTTTCTTTCACTTGGAATGCCTTGCTCATCTATCCCCCATTATTCTCCCAGGAGAATAAGTCAACCTTTAAACACTAAATGAACAAATCCTCTCTTTTGAATAAGAACAATAAAAGAAGTTGAAAGAAAACATAGCAATAAGGTTTCTGGTATGTTTGAAGTTGTTAGGAAAATGTAAAAGAACTTCGAAATCATAAAGTCCAAGTGTCAACATTTTGTCAAGAAGATGCTCCTCAAAATAGGGGGGAAGATTGCTATGAAAGTACGAAGTCCTCTCACAAAGAAGCTAGTAGATGAAATGAGAATGACTAAAATGGCAAGAAAAGCTAGCAACTACGATGAGCATGTGTTACATGTCCCAAAGTAACAATGGAAACAGAGGTACCCAGGATGTGAGCTTTTGGGTCCAAAAGATGTCCCAGCTTCTTCACTATCACCGAGTCTTCAGTGGCTAATCTGTTAAAGTCAACTCAAGCCTGAAGTAAGTACAGTGGTACCTCGAGATATGAGTTTAATTCGTTCTGTAACCTTGAGGCGTGGGAAACTATGAGACGCTCGAGTCGTGGTAAACTGGTGGATCGTGTGCAGTCAGCCGATCTGCGAGATTACTCCTATCTCAACTGTTGCTCGTATTTCAAAGCAAAAATCGCTCGCTCGACGGCTCGTATCTCAAAAATCTCGTATGTTAGGGCACTCGTATCTGTAAGTAAAATGGCCCTCAGCATAGTTATGACATAATCAAGAAGCAGATTGTCCTGGTGTATAATCTCTTATTACATAACTAGAGGTCTGGTGCACAAAATTCACACACAGGAGTGGTCCCTCAGCCCGACCTGCACTTTCTTGCAGTTTGGGACCCCTTGCTCCTTACCGCCTACCTGCTTGCTCTTTATTGTTTGGCTTACTGCTCCTTAACACTGCTGCCACCCTTCCCTGCCCCCCCCCCCCCCCCCCCAC
>PVJN01063421.1:0-10768 GCA_004026805.1 Lasiurus borealis
GCTGGAGGCGGTTTCTTATTTGTTGGGGCTTGTATTTGTGTGTTTGCGGGGACTTAGGGGTGCGTGGGGGCGAAACCGAACGGGCCATGGCAGCGGCAGAGGAAGAGGATGGGGGCCCCGAAGGGCCAAACTGCGAGCGGGGCCGGGCGGGCGCGACCTTCGAATGTAACATATGTCTGGAGACGGCTCGGGAAGCGGTGATCAGTATGTGTGGCCACCTGTACTGGTGAGAATCGGGAAGCGGGCGAAGGAGTGGGGCTCACCTCCCTACGGGGCAGGCTGGGGGCGAGGGATCACAAATCATACGGATAATCGGAGCGCACATCCCCGTAGGTGAGCCCGGAGGAGGGGACGTTCATCTTTCCGGGTATGTGTGGGTGGGAGGGGCTCGTCTGTACGACAAGACCTGTGGAAAGCGGAGGTGCAGGAGCTAGGAGCGGGAACGTGTGGTGTGTTTTGGAGGAACGGGGCGAGAGTGGACGGCGCACATCTGTATAGGGGAGACCCGAGCCCCCTTACCCCAGATAAGAGAGGGGTCTTAGCTATGCAGGTGGAAACGCATTAGACCCAACGGGTAGGAGAGGCATTAGCTGAGTGGGGAGACCTAGGGAACGTGGGACCACATTCAGGCGAGCTATGTCAGGGGCGAGGTGGCCTGTCCTGGGGACAAGGGCACTTGGAGGGACAGCCGTTAAGAGGTTGGAGGATTGTGGCCATAGGGACTCCATGTTCCCGGAAGAGAGGAAAAGGAGTTGGGGACGGGTGGTGCTAATTAGGAGGTTTGGTTTGGGAGTGATGGATGTGGGGCAAGGATGGGCGGGAACTGAAAGAGGAGATCTGGAAAAGGGTGGTTGAAAACAATTGGAAATTAAGTTAAAAGGAGAAGGGAGGGGAGAGTGTGTGGGGAAGAGAAGGGGAGAGGATGGATGAAACTGTGTGTTGGAAGATTAGAAAAGCAGGAAGGCCAAGTTGAATGAGGTGTCAGACAATATGAAAAGAAAAAGTTGGTAATACCTGGGAATTGGGGATGCGGTTGGACTGGGAGGTCAGGCCTGTGTCTTTTTCCTGTAGCTAGTTTGACCTTTTTTTTCCCCCCATCCAGTTGGCCCTGTCTTCATCAGGTGCGTACTCAGAAGAGATGAAGAGGGAAATTGGGAGGTCTGAGGAGTTGGAGGACCTTGCTGTATACTGGAAACCACTTCATTTTTCCCCCCAGTGGCTGGAGACACAACCAGAGCGGCAAGAGTGCCCAGTGTGTAAAGCTGGGATCAGCAGAGAAAAGGTTGTCCCCCTTTATGGGCGAGGGAGCCAAAAGCCCCAGGATCCCAGGTGAGAGAGAGGAGGGTGCTGAGGGAAGGTGGGAGACTTCCTCCCTGGGAGGGGGTGTGGAAGTGGAGACACATTTCCTGTTGATGTCCCTCTCTTCTTCCTCAGATTGAAAACTCCACCCCGCCCACGGGGCCAGCGACCAGCTCCAGAGAGCAGAGGGGTGAGTCTGGTCTGATGGTATTCTTCCTTGCTAAAGCTTCACGTAGCACACCCTGACCTCCTCTGCCTCCATAGGGCTTCCAGCCATTCGGCGATCCCGGGGCCTTTCACTTCTCGTTCGGTGTGGGTGCCTTTCCCTTTGGATTTTTCACCACTGTCTTCAATGCCCACGAGCCATTCCGCTGGGGTGTAGGTAAGAGCCATCCCTCAGCCCATGCCAGGGAGCCTCCCGAATCCCCTCAAGCCCCTCCTGGCCCCAGAGTGGGTGCTTCTGCCACAGCTTTCCTTTCTCCTCCAGGTGTGGATCTGGGACAGGGTCACCCGGCCTCCAGCTGGCAGGACTCCCTCTTCCTGTTTCTCGCCATTTTCTTCTTTTTCTGGCTGCTCAGTATTTGAGCCAAGTCTCCTTTCTGCCCACCTCCAGCCAGGGGCTAAACAGTATTGGGGGTCCCTGCGGACCCTTCCTCAGTCCTGGGCCCTTGCCCAGCCCCTCCACTTCTGTTGGCCACTCCAGGTGGGTGTGGGAGGAGTGCATCTGTGCATAGAACCACAGGAAGGACCACAGGACGGGAGAAGCATCCTCTGACCTGCGCTCTCACTTGCACTCCCTCCGCAGCAGCACCCTTTCAGCTCTGGGAGAGCAGGGGACTGAAGAGAAGGTCTGTTTCTCCTCTTTCCTCATCCTGTGCGTACCCCCATTTCTTGATTTGATTTTGAAGGTGGGCAAAGCTCCCTCTGACTCTCCCTGACTTCCCCTTGATTTAATTTAATTTTCTCTCCCCAGGACCTACTGTGGGTTCTGACTAAATACTCCCTTCTCACTGATTCCTTTATCATACATTCAATAAACAAGTTGAGATGTATTGATGGGAACTCTGCCCACCTTTGTCCTTCCTTCCCTTCCTTCCCAGGTGGAACATCCCCCATGTTGAATGAGAGTTGGTATGATGTGGGACGTTCTCAGGGCTGTAGGGAGTGAGGGTGTTTCTCTCTCTCTCACACACACACACACAAGAGCAAAGGGAGCAAGATTATGTCAGGTGTTTACTCATCACTGTTGTGGGAGGCTCTGGTTGTGAAAGGGAGTTAGGCAAGGCAAGTAGAGGTTATACAAGGGAGAAATGGTGGGGGGCCAAAACAGTGTGGGGAAAATAAAAGGGAGCTGAGGGATGGGATGGCCAGGGACCCCTTAAGGCCCTCCTGCACTGCTCTCTGCTGCATCGGGCTCCTGGGACTGATTGAGCTCTGCACGCTCCTCCTCCTCTTCCTCCTGGTTTTCTGGGGCTTTCCTGAGGAGGACGCATGAAGGCGTTCTGCACATGGGCTTGCACTTCCCCCATGCCTCTCCTGCTTCCTGGAAGCCCGAGACCAGGTGTCTAGTTTCCTCCACTCACCTCTCCTCTCCTCGGTGGCGCCGCCTTTGCCACACGATGACTCCAATGAGCAGGGCGGCTGCCCCCAGGCCTCCCAGGATCCCCAGGGCCAGGGCTATAGTTCCCAGCCCAGGCCCTCCTACAGAGCCTGTAGGGAAATGGGAGGATTGAGGGCCCAGCCCCACCATTCCTTTTTTGTTGACCATCCCCCCACTCACATTGGGGTCAGTCTTCCTCTCTGACCTGCTCCAGCCCCTCACCTGCCGTAGGCCCCTCCTCGCCTGTTTCTGGAAGACAAAGAGCAAGTCAGAAAGGAAGGCGGCAGGCTGGGAGTGGTCTATGTAGTGGGAGTGTTTCCCTTTTTTAGCTCCAAGATGGGAGGGAACAGGCTGGACTGCTCTCTTGGTATGGTTTAGAGGGGTAGCCCAGGCCTGGGTGTGGGTGAACTGAGGGTGGCTCTTGGGGACAGTGCCAGAAATGGGTAGGTAATGAGCCTGCACAGGCACCTGGGGTGTGGGGAGAGGTCTCCTCACCGATGATGCTGATGCTGACAGCACGGCTTTCCTGGGGCCCATGGCTGGGGTGAGTAGCCACACAGCTGTAGGATCCTTGATCTTGAGGCCCTACCTCAGGGAGGAGCAGCACTGGACTGGGGGGAAGTTGCAGGGGGGTGCCCTGGGTGGGAGAAGGGGGACAGGAGGCTATTACAACCCAAGTCCACACATCCCCTCTCCTGTCTTGGTCCACATCCTCTGGTACCCTGTTTCCACAACTCTTTGTCTGTCTCTCCATGAGCTCCCTGCCCTCCCAGTTGCCAATTATGTCTCTCTCTACCTCCCAGCCCCTCCTTAGGTCACTCACGTCCTTGACCCAGTGGATCTGAGGAGGGGGCTCGGTGAAGGCTTCACAGGTCAGGGTCACAGTGCCACCAGGAGCTACTGCTCCACCTTCCGGCTCCACCATCAGTTGGATCTCTGGAGGCACAGGCTCTGGGGCTGGGAGGGCATGAGGCTGAGAGTCACACCGCTGTGTGGCCCAGTGGCCATACTTTCAGAAGGTACTCACCCACCTCTGGGCTCGCCCTGGATGCTGAGCTGGATGGGGGCTGTGTGCAGGGCTTTGCGCCGGGGACGGCTGGGACTGAAGCTACAGGAGAAGGTAGGGTGGGGCGCTCCCCCCTGCGCTGGGGTCACCGTCAGCTCTGATTGGAGTGTGAAAAGCCCTGTCTCAGGATGTCTCCTGCTCTCTTCCTTCACAGACACACCTAAGGTGAAGGGAGAAGATGAGGTGTCCCACAGTGTGCGGTAGGGATCAGGAAAGAGGCAGCTAGGAGGGGAGATGGGACTCACCTTTGCCATCAGGTATCAGGGATTTACCATCTAAGTGCCAGCTAAGAGTCCCTGCAGGGTAGCCCCCTTCAGACACACATGTCCCCACCTGGGGAAAGAGTGACCTCATCACCTTTGAAAGTAAGACACCATACACATGTACCCAGCCACCTGATCTGTTCTTTCTCCTCCCCTTTTCTCCCACTACCTTATTGGGGACACCAGCCTGGAGTTCAGAGGCGGGATCAATAATCTCTGGCTTCCCAGGGATCTCTGAAGGAAGGAAAATTCCAATCAAAAGCTGGGGCTTTGAAGATTCTCCCACCACCAGGGCCAGCCAAGGAGGCAAGGGTTGGGGTTGAAGGCTCTTCCTGAAAGGAGAGGTGGGCTTTGGGGAAGGCCCTGGAACCCTTACGGTAGACTCGGACTTGGTAATTGGACTTGATCTCCTTTCCTTTCCGGCTCATTGCCCGGCACCGAAAAATCCCCTCGTCCGGGATCCCCACAGCCGGCAGGAGGAGGGAGCCATTGGGGAGGACTCGAGCCACGCTGTCCCAGGAGCTTCCCTGGGGAGACAGGACCTTCCAGGCTTCTGTCCTGCCTGTGTGCTGGGGACAGAGGAGAGGCCTGAATAGCGCAAGCCCTTTGGGAAAGAACTCTGGGCATGGAGCTGGGGAGGCCATGCCAGGAGCGCCACTTACCAGTTTCCATTCCAGCTGCTGGGGTGGTTTCCTGGGAGCACCCTTACAGTTGAGCACCAGCGGCTTCCCGATCGGGGCTGTGACGTTTTGACAGCCTGCCACTGCCCCTGGGAGACAGCAGCAAGGTGGAGGGGCTGGAGGGAGGTGGGCTGACAAAATTGACACGGGGTGGGCAAGGGAGCTGGAGGAGCATGAGGGTCCGGGGAAGACCTGGGAGGGGGCAGAGTGCCTTCCACAGGTGGGGGCAATGGCTCACCCCACAGACTGAGAACCAACACCCAGGCTCCAGCCATTGCCCCTGCCGCCATCCTGCCTCCTGTCCAGGCTCCTGGCTCTGTCTGCCTCTCACCACTCTGGCCACTGCCCTAGGTGGGGCTTGTACCCGCTCCCCTGCCCCCGTCTCCCGGTCTTGTCCTAGCACAGGGAATGCTAGGAATTCGTGACTCTCGGATAAGAGTCCTTCAGATACTAGAACGGTGATCACCCCACCCCTGGCACTGCTACATCTGTGGGGGTGGGGAGTGCATCTTCTAGGGTCTCTCAGGACCTTAGGACCCCCAACCTGACCATTAGTCTGCTGAGGACTACCTGGTGGGCCACTGGAGCCCGTCTGCAGAGACAAGGTTGTAGGCCAACTGGTTCAGGCCAGGCTGTTTCCCATGGAAGAGGCCCGGCTGAAACATGGGGCCTGGGTGCTGAAAGCAAGGCTAGTGGACTCGGGGAAATCCTTTTGGGCTTTTATGAAAAGTATTTTCTTCCTGGGGTTTATGTTTTTGAAAAGAATTCTCAACTAAACCCAGGGGGAAAATTTCTTTATTTAAAATTGCTTTTTTTTTGCGAAACTATAAGTTTACAAGTAAGGAGAGAATTGCCCACAACCTGCCCATGCCTCCCGCCCCCACCCATCAGTCCCAACCTGCCCACAGTCTTGCCGGATCTTTGATGGGCGGGATTCCCCATGTTGACAGTCTGAAATCCTAAAGATGGAGGAGGGGTTCAGGGCCAAGGATGGGCAGCAGTGACTTTACTTCCCTCTGTACCTGGCTTTTTGCAGCCTCTCTCCTCTCCCCACCCTCATGATTTGGACTGAGAATAAAGATACCTCATTTCTGGGGAAATTGAGGGAGATGCATAACACAAGCAGCCTCACTCATACTTATTTCACAATAACCCTTCTCTCCTCTCCCCTCCAACCTGCATAGTTTAAAAAAAAAAAAAGTCACGGGAAGGTGGCACTGCCTCCAAATGACTGTCCAGCCCTGCCCAAGGGTTTCGAGAGGAGGGAGAACAGGTCAGCCAAGCAAGTCCCCAGCTGCCTCCACACCAAATGCTGCAGGAGCTGCCTAACCAGCAGAGAACACCTGGGCCTTTAAAGCAAAGGAGAACACTTAAGTGATTTGAGGGGGTCAAGCTTGGTGCAGCCAGGCCTCTTCACCAGTTCCACTTGTTCCCCTTTCTCTTATGACCCCTTTTGCTATCACCCCTAATATGGGAAAGCCAGTAATTAAGGTAAAAAAAAAAAACCACCAACATATAAAACATCTACTTCCCCAAACTCAATTAATTTTAGAATCAACAACAAAACACCCCCCAAATACAGATGGATCCCAGGTAATTTTTCTTCCCTAAAAAAAAGGTTCAACCCGGGAACCCAGGTAACAATTCCCAATTCCCTAAAGTAGCAGAAACTCCCTTCGAGGTAGATATCTGAGTCCGACACTCTCGTTCACCGAGCAATTCTATTGGTTTAAGATGAGCTGCGTATGAGGTAATAAAGCCGTCTGAAGGGGGAGGGGGTGGGAGGCCCAGGGCGTGGCCAGGTCATCTGTCCAGAAGTTGTGTCCCCATTTTTGGCATCTCTGGTAGGTAGGGCAAGACTGGTGTCTCCACAGATCCCAGAGTAGATAAGGGGTGGGGGAGAGAGGAGAATGGGTGAAGGGGGGGGGGGGGGGGGGGGGGGGGGGGGGGGAGGGAGAGAGAGGGAGAGAGAGAGAGAGAGAGAGAGGGAATAGTTGTGTGTATCTATGAGAAACAATAGTTGTGTGTCTGTGAGAGAAACAATAATTGTGTATGTGTCTGTGAGAGAGGATCTGAAAGATAGGGTTCTGGGTGTGTTTCTGTATAAGAAATGGGGAGAAAAAAAGATTGAATAGAAGGGAAAACAGGGGAGACAGACCCCACCTTCCCCTTAGGGGACCCCCCTTCTCCTTGCCATGTAGTCAGCAATCCCAGCACTGAGTCGGCTGGGGTAGGGCAATCCCATTTGCCCTTCTCCATCTTGTGCTTCTCCTCTGGATGCCTTTGTCCTCATGTTGTCACCTTGTGAGCCCCCACCCCGTGGACCTGAGCGGGGAGTCAGTTGGAAGTGTCAGAATGAACGCTTCCTGGTCCCTCTGTTGGGGACGTCACTGAGGACGGGGTTACAGCCTCCTGCCAGCCGCCGTTTGCCTGGAAAAAAGACAGTTGGGGTGAGGCTCTGAAACCTAGTGTGGGGGGCAGTGCTGCAGGGGAAGGGCACTGATCCTGAGAGAGGTGGGAGGGCTGCAGGACTCCACTCACCCTCATTTCCCGAGGGCTGTACATCTGGCCTCCCCCGAGGTTATCTCCGTAGCCCCCTGGGCCCATCGAGTGTCGGAGTGATTCCACCTATGACAGCGAAGGAAGGTGTGAGACAGTGATTTGCCTCAGAAGAAACCGTCTGGTGTGCAGAAGGGAGGGGAATCCTGCTCAGGGGAGAGGGCATCTGACCTGGGAAGCAGAGTAGGAATCTCCGTTGAGCCCAGGCATCCCCAGAAACATGTCTCCGGATCCTGAGAGATTGAAAGAGCCGCCAGAGCCTTGGGGGAGCAGAGAAGGAATTAGGGACGATAACAGCCTGTGTGGCAGATAGGAGACACTTGTTTCCAATAAGCCCTCTGAACTAGCTTTGTGGGGTGTGCCACTGCGCACAAACTCCACACGGCAACGCTGCGGCATCAGGGTTCAATTCCGGGCCTTCCCTGCACTGGTGGGAAGAAAGGCAAGACGTAACTTGCTGGAGTGGCCTCTGTCCCCTGACATTCCCACCCCATCTCAGCTTGGTCTCTGTTACCCCCAAAGTCTAGATAGGAAGTGGCAACAAAAGCAGGAAGTGTGCAAAGAGGCCAGCCAGGCTGGCCGAGGGCTCCACCTGCGGAGGAAGGGGGTGTCGGGGAGCTGGTGCGGCTGTGGCCCCCCTGGGTGACAGACACAGCAGTCTTGACGGCATAGATGTTTGCCTCCTCTTGAAACTTTCCGATATTTTTCTTATAGCGAATCCGCTTGTTGCCAAACCAGTTGGAGACCTGGGGGGTGTTGGGTAGAAAGGAGGGTCAGCTGGAGACCTTCCCTCTGTAGGACCCTGTCAACAGGCCCGAGCACTTCCTGCTGAGACTCCTCCCCCAGTACCTGAGACACGGTGATGCCACACTTCTTGGCCAGCTCCTCCTTAGCCTCCTCGCTAGGATATGGGTTACTCAGGTGGGAATAGAAATACTCGTTTAGGACCTCGGTGGCCTGTTTGCTGAAGTTCCGGCGTTTCCGTCTATAGAGAAGGGAGAAGGGCGCTGAGGACTGCTGGGCCAGCAGGGTCTCCATGCTGTAGGCTCCGGGGCCCTGGGGGTCCCGTGTGCAGCCTGGGCCCTGGGCCCCACCTGGCGTCCAGGAACCGGGAGCGCAGGATCATGACGGCCTCGCAGGTGCTCTGCTTGAGCTGCATCTGGATGGCGCTGAACTTGCGGTGGATGATGCTCACCATCCGCTCCATCTCCTTGGGTGCCACGGGCCGAGTGCGGCTCTGCTCCCTCAGCAAGTTCATGACGTGGGTCGTGAACTCATTACATGCCTGCAGTGGGGGTTGGTGGGCTGTGAGGTGCCCTTTGGCCTTGGAGTTCCCCCAAGGAAGCTCCCGCCACCCACTCCCGCGTCTTTGCCTCACCTGTTCATACTTCTCCAGTTCCGAGTGGTAGATATGGCGGATCTGGGCAAGTTTGCTGCGATAGTCCGAGTGTTCGATGGAGTTGTCAGGGGACACGCCGCCCCCGGAAGCTGCTGCGGCTGCGGCTGCTGCTGCTGAGCCCCCCCCTTTCTCAGGCCCAGCCACACCTTCTGCCAGAAGCATGTTGTCCAAGCGCATAAGCTGGGGGTCCACTGGCTCCTCCTCCTGGGAGCTTCGGATGCTGAGGCCTAGCATGAGCGAATAGACTTAGGGACCCAAGAACCCCCACACCCAGTTCTCTGCCCTCCTGAGATCCGAGTTTCTTTGGTTCCCTCCCCAGTACCCCCTGGAGACCTCCCCTCCCCCCTCCCCCCTCAGGGCTCCATGTTGTCAAACTCTTGGCCTGAGTGTATGTTGAACAGGTTCCCCACGTACCGGTCTTCTCCTTGATTTCACACAGGACGCTAAAGAGCGCTGGCTTCATTCGGTGGCAGTTTAGGGCGTGTTTCCTTGGGAGGAAACAGGAGAGAAAAGTTTAGCTACAGAAATGTGCAGGGGGACACCATGAGGGTGAGAGAGGGAGCCTGGGAACAAGAAGGCAGGTAGAATGTGGGGCTGGAAGTGAAATGGGAGTGGGGTTCTTGGGGTGAAATCAGCTCCCAGTGAGATGTGGGGAAGCTGCTTGGCACCTGCCACAGAGTGAAGGCAGAGGCAGCAGGCTGAGGGCCCTGTGGGCAGCTGGGGGCTATGGGAGATGGTCTAGAATGGTGCAGAGGGGGAGTTTGGAGGTGACTGCAGATACGAAGGTGACTAGGTGGATTTCAAAGAAGAGAGATGGAGACTGGGGAGAAGAGTTAGAGTTTGCGGTGTCAGACAGGGTTAAGGGTGCCGAACTAAAGTGGATGGGTCAGAAGAGATGTATGTGGAGGGTCCTGGGCTAAGCAGGGACCAAGGGGAGTGAGGACACAGGGAGGCTGGGCCATGGTGTTGAGGGGGCAGGAACTCTGGGGAGGGGTGTGGAGGTCCTCAGGTCTGCAGAGGAGGGGCCAGAAGGGGGCTCTGGAGAGGGAAGGGTGGTTTAAGGGATTTGGGGGGTCAGTGAGAGGTTAGGAGAGGAGGGTGAGACCACCTGGGGTTCCCCTCTAAGGTTTCAGGGCCTGGGGGTGAAGGAGAGGGGTCACTTATCTGGGGCTTCCAGGGGCAAGGAGAGAAGAGAGATGTGGGATCCTGGAGTTGGGGGAGGGAGGGTTCCAGAGACCAAGCTTGTGAATGGGCTTCTGCTGCTCTGTGTGGGGTGGCGGGGAGGGGGCACTCACTTGGCCTGGGCCTCGTCCAGGCTCTGGTCCGTGATGGTCATTATCTGCTGCAGAATGTCCCCGATGTCTTGCTTCCCTCGTCCTCCCGGGACCCCCCCGCCACCGCCACCGCCACCCCCACCGGGGTCTCCGCCACCCGGAGGCTCGCCAGGGCCCCCAGGCTCCCCACCCACCAGCCCCAGGCCCCCCCGGCCCCCGCCTGGAGGGGGCGGCCCCAGCAGCCGCTCGTCCATAGTGGGGGGGGCCCTGAGGCCCCCTCCCTCTCCCGCCCCTCCCCGCCTGGTTACTTCCCCCCAAACTCGGCGAGGCCGCTGCTCCCTCCGCCCCGACCCCCGCCCGTCTCCCCGTCTCCTGGCTCCCCCGGGGGTTCACCCCGGCTCTGAACGGAGACCTGTGGTACCGGCTGGGCCCCCCACAGGAGACCCCGGCCCCCGGCGGCGGAGAAAATGGAGCCGGAGAGGAGGCCCGGGCGGGGGTGTGTGAGCGAGAGGGAGGAGGGAGGAGGGCGAGGGGAGCTGGGGGAGGGGAGGGCAGCGGGAGGGCGGGGCGCGGGAGGAGCTGGGGGCGGAGACGCGCGACGGCACCGCGGCGGGAGGGGAGGGAGGGA
>PVJN01063422.1:0-10763 GCA_004026805.1 Lasiurus borealis
GTGCTCCGTGGATCTCTGAGTCCGCTGCGTGTCTGTGGATCTCTGAGTCCGCTGCGTGTCCGTGCTGATTGGAGAGCGGAGCTCTGGGTCCCCGGGTCCCCAGCTGTTTGATGTGTGCGCAGCTGCCGGCTTCAGATGGCTGCAGACATCCACCTCCCTCTGAAAGATGGCGCGGTCTCCGCGCTCCTGCCGGGGGCTCTGGCGGGCAAAAACCCTTTGCAGTGGGGCTGCCCGGCTGGGAGAGCCCCGTCCAGCAGTTCCCCGCCTTCTCCTGGAGGATAACTGGCTCCCAACTTGCCTCCAATCACTCCCAGTGCGACTCCCAGCCGCTCTCTCTCCCTCTGCCCAGTGACAAAGCTCCAGGTGCGTCTGTTTACTCCGCCGCCATTTTTCCAACCTTTTCTTTCTTTTTCAATTGAAATTTACGTTCAGTATTATTTCATTTTTGTTTTAGATGTCCTACATAGTAGATAGACAATAATATACTTTTTATTAAATTAAATTTATTAGGGTGACATTGGTTAATACTATTTATAGGTTTCAGTATACAATTCTATGTTACATCATCTGTATATTGCATTGTGTGCCTACCACCCAAAGTCAAGTCTTCTTCTTTAATAAATGATTCCCCTCAATATTTCAAGTAACCACATGACACCATATGTAGTTTTTACAAAATTATTGACTGTATTCTCTATGCTGGACTTTATATCCCCGTGACTATTTTGTAACTTCTAATTTGTTTCCCAATCATTTAATAATGATCTCATTCTAACTAGAGGATCCCTACACATACGCTTTTCATTACTAGATCTCAATTTAAATGCCACTTCCTCAAAGAAGCCTTCTGTAACTCCTTTGATGAGTTTTGCTCTTTATTATCCCAAAGTATCCTCATGGGCACATTTAAAATTTCTAATTTTAACTAACTTGGTCAGTTTCTCTCCTTAGTTTCCTTTTTTTCAATACTGTTGTGTGCTTAACACTTTGCATATCAATTTAATAAATTTTTGTTTAATTAATGAAAAATAAGGAAATGATAGATGTAAGTTAAGGGAGCATTAATGTAATTTTGTATGAGTATTGGGAAATAACCAAATATCAAGTTAATGCATTTAAAAAAATTAATCCACTGGACTGCAAGTATATATTGAATCCTTAGAACAGCATTTCCAACTTTGATTATCTGGGAGAATCTTTCCAATGAAGGCTCTTGAGAGGCTAAATAGTCTCACTGAAAACACATCTGAGAAATTAATTATATATGCTTTTGGAGAGGCAATGTTGAATAATAGCACATTTATTTGAAAATGATATTGTGTCAAGTGTTAAAATTTTGGAGCACTATGCCAAATAATAGGTATTCAAGTAAATACATTTATTTCTGCCCTTAATAACTACTATTATAATAGGGAAGTAAGTTATATTAATTTAGTTCTATCATACATAACAAATATGACTCACCTCCTCAAATTAAACATTATGAAAATTTTAACATCTAAGGATATCTCAAAAATCTGAAGAGATGTGATCTGTAGATTAAGCTTTTCCATTAGATAAACTTAGAAAAAATTTTCACATCTGACTTTTATATTATTTTTCAGTCATCATCCCCTTTCTGATATATTTAGAAGCACAGCTTTTCAGAGAACATGCATTGTAAATGCAATTAAATTATTTTATATTTATATAGCATGTTTTGGGTTATCATAGTGAAAATTATTCATGTTACAATTTTAATAATTAGTGCCTGTACTTGTTATGAAGCTTCTATTGTATGTAGTTATATGTTTTTAAAAACATGTAAATTGTACATTTTTAATGTCAAAAATTATTTTATCATTATTATAGTTCTAGATATTGCTGGCTTACTGGAAACAGACTTGATATTTGATAATACACTTGAATATACAAAATGTACAATATCCTATATAATGAACAGGTAATATACAAATTTACCTCACACCCTTGCACAAGATGGCTCCCCCATGTGGTCAAAGATGGCTACTACAAGATGGTCAGCAGGGGAGGATAGTTGGGGGTGACCAGGCCTGCAGGGAAGGGCAGTGAGAGGTGACCAGGCTGGCAGGGGAGGGTAGTTGGGGGCAGTTGGGCCAGTAGGGAAGCAGTTAGGTGTCTATCAGGATGGCAGGGAAATAGTTAGGGGTGATCAGGCTGGCAGGCAGGTGAGCGATTGGGAGCCAGCAGACCCGGATTGTGAGAGGGATGTCTTACTGCAGGTTTAGGGCCTATCCCACAGGAATATCCCTAAAGGGTCCAGATTGAAGAGGTTGCAAACTGGGCTGAGACTCCCACTCCCCTGCCTCAGTGCATGAATTTCATATTTCAAATATTTTTTCTTTATTGTATATCACCAAAGTATTTTAGGTTTTGTCAGCTGTTGTTTCAAAAAAAAAAAAAGTTCTCTCCACTCCCTTTTATAGTAAAATATGTTCAATGTCAAAGCATAGCCATCTATATAAAAAATACTTCAATATTGAAATGATTCAAATACAGGTTATCTTAGAAAAAAATCAGTATACTAAAGAGAGCAGTAGGAATTTTTTAAAACCTAGTAAACTTCATTATTAAATTTGGCAAAGGACTCAACTAAAAACATTAGGCAAGTCCTAATACATATATCAGATCCATATATACTCAGTAGCACAAAAATTTTATTTGCACTATGAATAGTTATTATTTCCAATTGTTTAAATATGGAAAGAAAGAAACATCAATTGAACTATCAGAAAAAAGTGTGCTTACATTTTTAGGGGACACATATTTATACACACACACACACACACACACACACACACACATATATATTATAATTTAATTATAATTTAATATATAGATTTTAATGTGCTTAGTATTAAGGTAGAAGATCAAAAAAATACATAAGATGAATAAGACATAGTCAAAATTCTTAGAGTTTCATATATTTTGTAAGAGATAAGTATTATTTACAAGGAATTAATCAGAAAATTTACCAACTATTTATTCTACTGAAGTGCTCACCATCTTAGATTAATCTAGGATTGTTGAATTGTTAAATTAGATGGAATATACTAAAATATTATGATAGTTCATTAAAAGTGAGTCAGGAGAAATATGTGTTAGAACTAGTATTTTGGCCAAGGTTTCGTTGTTGATTACAACCACATGAATCTGTATGGATGTTTTAGACAGGCAAGAGAAGGTTCTATGATGTTGCTTGATGATAGGATGTAATGGAGCCAAAGGCATGATAGTTCTGTGAGGAACTAAGGCTTCACAGAATTACAGGCTTTTCTGTTCTTTGTAATTTTTTATCCTTCTCTACTAGCACATCTGTTACAGATGTGTCTCCTCTTCTACTACAAGCTGTTGGACAGAAATTATTCTGTCTCTATTTTCTGCACACACTGCATTTTTCAGAACCCAGTGTCTGGCACAAATTAAGGTCTGAATTATGTATCAGTTTATGTATAAAATAATTAAAGAAGAGAAATCCTGCAGAGCATAATAACTTAAATTTGGCATTGTATTAAACAGAAATAATTCCGACTAGATCCTTAAATCTATGTGTTAAAGCCTTTGATATGGGAATTGATGGAAGCCAACTTTGAGAAAATCTTTGTTTGAGGTAATGAGGGTAGACATCGAGCAGGAGCAAATGCAATAGCATTAAAGCAATTAAGGTTCCAGTTTCCAATGTCAGAGTTTGAGTAATGAGATTCAATGAACCTCTACAAAAGGATCATGAAGTTGCCACAGAAAAGAAATAAACACTTCAAATTCTCAAGCACTTAAAGAAATACTTTAAAAAGTCCTGTTCTTAATGTTTTATTCTTTGACTTTTTATAAGGAAGTGGAACTCCTAGATAAAAGAGATTCATCTCTAGTAAAAACAACAACAAAAACTTTTAATCGTCCATAAAAATTGACGATGGTAGTGTTAACAGTATTGATACCATTTTTTGAAATATATACAATTTACCAACAACTAATTCTACTGAGGTGCTCATCTTAAATTAATCTAGGATATGTTGAACAGAAGGGGGTAACCATTAGCCTAATATGGTTTTTAGCTTCAAAGGATTACATATTTACATCAAAGCACCAGAGACCATGAATCTGGAGATGAGTAATTATTAACTGCCCTATTTGCCTAATCAGCTAGAGTGGTCTTGAGTTCAGTCTCTAGATCTAACTTCTTAATCATCTTAATCATTGACACTCAAAAATGCATTGTTCCCATGCTACGTATTTCAGGCATTCCCTTAAAAGTTTTTCTATAGCAACTTCTATAACATCTAATGCAAAATAATGAAATTAACACTGGTAATGATCGGAATAGCTTTTATATGCTAAGGAGTTGAAATTTCCTCTGTAAAATATATTAACAGCCATACCTTTGCCTAAATTGTCTAATTATTTTTTAATATTTGAAGGATTATTTCATTCGTTCACCCTCTTATAACTTACTAGAGGTCCAGTGCATGAAATCTGTGCATGGTAAGGGGATGTCCTTCAGTCCAGCCTGCACCCTCTCCAATCTGGGACATCCCTCTCACAATCCAGGACTGCTGGCTCCCAACTGCTCACCTGCCTGCCTTCCTGATTGCCACTAACTGATTTTGCCTGACAGTCTGATCACCTCCTAATCATTCCCCTGCCAGCCTGATTGATGCCTAACTTCTCCCCTGCCAACCTGTTTGCCCCTAACTAACCTCCCCTGTGGGCCTGATCACCCCGAACTGTCCTCACTTGCAGGCCTGGTCCCTCCCATCTGCCCTCCCCTGCTGGCCATCTTGTGGTCACCATCTTGTGTCCACATGGGGGCAGGATCTTTGACCACATGGGGCAGTCATCTTGTGTATTAGAGTGATGGTCAATCTGCATATTACTCTTTTATTAGATAGGATAGAGGCCTGGTGCATGGTGGGGGTCAGCTGGTTTACCCTAGAGGGTGTCCCTTGGAGCATGGGGTGACCTGGGCAAGGGGCCTGTGGTAGTTTGCAGGTCAGCCATGCCCCCTGGTGAACTAAGCAGAGGCCCTGATATCTAAAATTTATTTAACTTTTACAATTTAAACTTTGTAGCCTGGAACAGAGTCAAGCCTTCTGCTTGCTCCTTAGTGGCAACCATTTCTGTTGGAATTTATTTATTTTCTATTATTAAAACTTTGTACCCTTAAGCGGAGGCCTGGACTTGCCAGGATGTGTGGAAACCTTGGCTTTTTCCATCACCAGGGCAACTCAAGCCTCTCTCCTGCTCTCTCTGTGGCTGTAGCCATCTTGATTGGATTAATTTGCATGCTCACTCCTGATTGTTTTGTGGGCGTGGCTTGTGGGTATAGCACAGGTACAGTCAATTTGCATATTACTCTTAGATAGGATTATAAGTATTGATAGAGACATTCAATTGTGTATGTAAGTTTTTCAAATGAAATCCTTCCTCTGGCAAATCTGTCTCCTTAGTTATTTCCTAGTTTGTGAATTTTAGGTTGCCTTCCCAAATATTTTTCTGTCCTATAGAGATCAGTGCCTACTGTAAAAGTGAGTCCAAAATTGTTTTTTTTTTATATCAGAGCTGAGACAGAGATATTAAATGTTTAGCACAACACACTTCAATTAATATCACTGTGTTATTTTTTTAACTTCCCCAAGAAAGACAGATTTTTCTCATATAGCATTCATTTCTACTACCAGAGTAGGCATTAGGGACTCAGTATTTGATCTGGCATTATAACAATACACTACCCCCTAGGTATAAATTTTTTACTGATACAAATGTTGGGTATCATTGCTTTGCATCAGCCATCTATCTCACATTTTCCTAATGACTAATGATTTGGCAATTTTTTAATATTCTTATTAACCTTTTCTCTCTCTTTGGTGAAATATCTGTCCCAATTCCTGCCCATTTTTATCTGTATTGTTTGTCTTCTTTGTATTGACTTGTCATTGTTTTTCTTTAATAAATTATGAATGCAAGTCTTTTATCAGATATATGATTTGCAGATATTTTCTCATAGGGTTTGTGTTTTGTTATATTCTTAGTAGTGCTTTTTGGAGAACATAAGCTTTTAATTTTGAGAAAGTTTAATTTATTATTTTCTTTCTCTTCATACATTACTAGAGGCCTGGTGCATGATATTCATGCATGATATTGATGTCTGGGATCCCTCGGAGGATGTTCATCTGCCAGTGGGGAGTGGGCCTAAGCTGGCAGGTGGACATCCCCCAAGGTCCTTAGCACTACTGCCACTGCCACTGTGCTCTTCAGCTGGGAGCCCAGCTTCTGGCTGAGCAGTGCTCCCCCTGTGGGAACACACTGACCACCAGGGGGCTGCTCCTGCATTGAGTGTCTACTCCTCATGGTTGTGGTCAGTCAATTTGCATATTAGCCTATTATATAGGATTATACTTTTGGTCTCATAACTAAAACTTTTGTGAACCTATGTTCTGCTCCTGATAATATTTTGATAGGGGTTACATTGAATTTACAAATCAAATAAATAGTGGATAATTTACAGCTTAAAATATTGAGCCCATGCATGAATATGGACCCTTTCCACATATAGTAGGTCCTAAGGTTACTGTCAGAGATCTATTCTTAAGCATAATGTAACATGATTTTTGCTGTAAATCAGACCCCACCTCTATAAGAATCTATGTCACTCACATGGAACACACACACAGCAGTAATGAAGTGAAATAGTAAAAAAAAAAAAAAAAAATTAAAAGAAGGATAACAATTCTAACCTTTACATGTGGTAAATAAATAATAAAAAATATAAAGCACATACATACATACATCAAAACGATGGAACTTTTTTTATAAATAAATGGGATATGGCAACATAACCATGAATCAATGTATGTTGAGCCCGACATAACCTGAGGACTGTATTCTTAAATTTCTTTCAACAATGTTGTAGATTTTGCAATTATTTTTATTAAAATTTATTTCTAGCTTATCATTTTTGATGCTGCTGTGAATGGGATTGATTTTATTTTTGTATTGTTCATTTCTAATACTAGTATATGAAAAGACAATAGATTTTTGTTTAGCCTTGTTTGTATGTTAGTTATCATAGACTATTGTAGATTCCTTAGTATTTTCTTTTTTCTGTTACCATTTATCCCCTCTATGCCCTCTTTCACTTCCCCTGCAATAACCACACTTAGTATTTTTCACATAGATGATTATTTCTTCTGCAAGTATAGGTTTATATCTGCTTTTCCAGTCTGATGTCTTTTGTTGTTGCTCCTGTATGTGTATCATTGCACTGACTAGAACATCAAGTACAAGGTTGAATAGACGTGGTAAGATCATCCTTTTCTTGTTCCTGATCTTAGGGAAAATCATTCTCACATAATTACATATAATGCCGGCTTTAGGTTTTAGTGTAGGTGCTTTGTATCAGGTTGAAAATATTCCCTTGCATTGCTAATTCATTGAGAATTTTTTTTTCATAAATGGATATTTGGTTTTATCAATTGCTTTATATGAATTTTTTAGATTATTATGTGAAATCTGAAAATCCTCTTACCCTTGATATCGCCTATTAAGTAGTTTTCTATCCACAGACCTCCTAATTGCTCTTGACTATCAATCCTGTATTAACTGAATTTGGATTTGAATTGAGTCTGATCTCTCTCTTCTATTGTAATAGCCTTGACATCTGTTGCAAAAGTTCTGAATAAAGTTTTTCTTACCATTTTTTAAAATATATTTTATTAATTTTTAGAGACAGAGGAAAGGAGAGGGATAGAGAGATAGAAACACTGATGTCAGAGAAACATCATCTATAAGCTGCCTCCTGCACACCCCCCTCAGGTTATGTAGCCTGACTGGGAATTGAACTGGGATCTCTTGATTCTTGGGTTGAAGCTCAACTGCTGAACCACATGAGCCGGACTTCCTTACCATTTTTACAAATATTAGAATAGTTATTTATCTAACAATCTAGATTTATTTATATTTTAATTACCATGGTTTTCTTGTTTTGTTTTGTCTTTGTTGTTTGTTTGCTTTTTACTGCAACTGGATATCATAGGACCTTGGGATTTTGAATGTTGACCTTGAGGATTTTTTTTAACTACATGTCTGGAGTTTATTTGCTTAATCTGCTCCCTTAAGTGTGCAACTCCTAACGTCGCTGCATGATGTTTGCTTTGATTCGTATTTTTAGTCTCTAGCTGGCTCTTGATAAGTTGTTTCCGTTTCTGCATAGCTTGATATTGGCCAGTCATTGAGGCCAAGATTTGCGTAAGCATCTCAAGACCATGAGGCGTCCTCCTGGACAAGTTGGTCCGAGTTTAGTTTGGGGAGATCACTGCAAGTCCAGGTGTGCTCAGGACCTCTGTCTGGCATTCACCTTTCCCCGGGCCTTCCCATGTGTCCTCTCTGCCTGTGTGTGGTTCCAGAGAGGAGCAGAACGCTTATCCCGCCTTTCTGTTGGGCTCTTATTAGCTGGTTCTTTCTGCTAAATCCCTGGCTCGTTCACTGCTTATCCCCATGGGGACTACAACCTGTATTGGCAGAGGTGAGGTTGCTCTCCATTCATTCCCCACTGTGCCCAATTCCTGTATCAGCACCACATCACATTCAGTCTGCTTTCTCTAAGGCAAACCTGTTGCTTTCCATGGCCAGGCCTCCCCTTATAATAAACCTTGCATGCTATCTGCACGTGGGGGTGGGGGTGGGGGGCAGTGCTGGGGAAGTGGGAGATAGGATGACACTCAAACATGGCCCTGATCCCAACTTTTTAAATCTAAAGTGACAGCAGTCTTTGTGAGTCATTTCTTTCAATATGTGCGCTTCACTTAATCTTCACAGCCTCAAATAGTGTGTTTTGACTGTTTTGCTTGGATTTTTACTTACTTTTTGGAAAAAGAATTGTCTGACCTCTTCATCCCACCAGAAGAAAGGGTCCTTCTTCCTAGCTACCACTTGTTACCATTTTCAAAAAGCAACTTCAGTCATCTGCTAGTGAGGGGACCAGATATATTGTACAAAGGAGGGGACAGAGTATTGAAAATAAGGATTCCTGTGACTAAAGTGAGGGGAAGCAAGTAAAATAATGACACTATGTGATTTGGGTAAAATGCCTCTTCTTTTCACTGAAATAAGTAAAATGAATATTTCCAGGCATTAATTGTAGTTTATAGTGTGTTTTTATAAAAAGAGAAAATTCCCTGTGGTTTTACATTGTTATCATGTAAGTGTATTCATTTTATAAGAGCCAAAATTTGATGTTAGGTATCAAATATTATAAGATAATAGATATGTCAGTGGACTGAATTCTTGCTTTTTGGAATAAAAATAAGGGAAATACTGTCTGAAGGAATTGGAATGTCATAAATTGTTTATTGTGACAATTATTCTGCAACCTATTCCACAGGTCTTTAAGAACTGTGCTTTTTATATTTCCACCAATAGACAAAACGAGGAACAGGACAATTCTGCCTTATTAAATGCAAAATAACAAAATTAAAAATAGCGGCATGATACTTGGAAAGAACCGTGAATGTCTTAAATTACAGTGTGTTCTTTTTGTCTACCAAAGCTAAAAATCAAAATAAACCAAGTCTCAGATACTATCTGAGTTTCTGGAAATTGCAGAGAATGTCTCCTTAATGAATATCTTTAAGCAAGTCCTCTACACAGCACCATCTCTCACCTTTTATATAATTCAAAGTTAGAATAGACTACTGCCTTTTAAGTTTAAAGTTACAACAGTCTTCCAGAAATTCCCTACTAATAGACAATCTCCCTTAGTAATAAAAATCACTAGATCGGAACAAATAAGTAGATGATGAGGTCTCCAACATAGTTTATATCATTAAGTATGCCCCATTTGTGTCTGTATGAATCAGAAAACATCCTTTCATAATAGCAGAAGTATCCTGTGTGTATCATAGAAATCAGTATCGCTTTGTTCTTTATTACATAACTGGTATTTATGCTGTTTATCAAAAAAAATTTTTTTCTTCAAATTTATTTTTTTACCCACATTAGGTAAAACATATTTCAGTCTATTTTTTGAGGACCGGCACAGTTTTTCATGATTTTTATTATAAACTAGAGGCCTAGTGCACAAAATTCATGCACAGGTAGGCTCCCTAGGCCTGGCCGGTGATCAGGCCGATCTGTAGGGTGACCAGTGGACCCTGAAGGCTGGGGGCAGTTCCTGCATTGAGCATCTGCTCCCTGGTGATCAGTGTGTGTCATAGTGACTGGTCATTCTGCCAGTCATTCTGCAGTTAGGTGGAATTAAATATTAGCTTTTATTATGTAGGATAAGAACCATTAAAATAATTTATTGCCATTCTCTTGTAGTCTTCTTATCTAAAATCATGTCACTATCCTTAGATTTTCTGCCATCAAAAATTAAGAGAGAATAAAGGATGCAGGGACTACTTTGCACATTAAATATCAACTATAAGTGAATCCTTTCATTACTTATTTACCTTATAGAGTGATACTCAAACTTTCTCACAGCCCATAAGACCCTCTACCATCTTTTACATGTCTCTACAATTTCTGCATATGTTAGCCTTTCTCTAATATATCACAGTCAGCTTTTCTCAGAGCCTTATTCGTTCGCTTTGCCTCAGGGTTCTCACAAGGCCCTTACCTGTTCCATGAACTGCTCTTTTCTTTTTAGATTTATTTTTAATTTTTATTTTTTTATTGTTTAAAGTATTATATAGAGTACTACATATATCTCTTTTTTTCCCCTTAGATCTTCCCCCAGCTTCCACTAC
>PVJN01063423.1:0-10744 GCA_004026805.1 Lasiurus borealis
CCACCCCCTTCCCTACTCTCTCTCTCTCCTTCCTAAGCTGCATCCCCGCCTGCATCTTAGGAGGCACCTCTGCATCTTCTTGTCCTTCCCTGGCCAGGGCCCACCTCCTGCGCTCTGGGGGAGTCCCCTCCCCGAAGCCAGAGCAGAACTGGGGGCCCAGCAGGTGCCCCGGAAAGAACCCTTCTCTCCCGACACCCCGAGGCTCCGCTCCGGGCTAGTTTCTCCAGCGTCGCAGGACCCTTCTCCCTGAGCCCGGCCCAGCGCGCAGCCACCACCCACCTCCTCCGGAGCCCGGCTCGGATGCTCGGATGCTCGGAGGCTGGATGCTCAGAGGCTGATGCTCGAGGCTGGAGGCTGGAGGCTCGGCCCCCGGCAGCGCAGCGCACCCCCCACCCGGACCCCCCGAGGGCCCCGCGGCGCCGCTCAACCGCCCAGCTCGGGGCCGCCCGCACCTGCGCCGGGTCCAGGCCGCCGCCGGCAGACACAGCGACGGCGCCCTGCGCTCCGGCTGCCCGTTGAGCAGCCGTTGGGCCCCGCGCTGCTCCGAAAGGCCAAGGTTCAGTTGCGAATGGTCCGTTGACCTGGCGGAGAGACGTGACTCGGTTTATCCGCGCCCTCCGTTAGCCGCACGCATGCGCCGCGCGCGGCCGGAGCGAGGGGGCTGCTCGCGCCCCTCTCTTTCCCCACCCCCTCCCTCCACCCCCGACCTCGCACCTTCACACCCAACTGACCCGCGGGCCTCCCGCCCCATCGGGCGCCGCACTGGCATGTGCGCGCGGGAGGAGCGTGGGACGCTTTATGGGGAATCGGTTCTGAGCACCCCCTTGTTAAAGAGGGGGTGCATTTCTGCCTTAACAGACACCCGGGCCCCTCACCGCCTCCCGGGCGGGCTGCGAAGGCCAAGGGCAATTTCTGGTCGCCCTTGGGCCCCAGCAGCTCTTTGGCGATGAAATCCCAGCGCCTGTCCTCCTCATCCTCCTTCTCCTCCGGGAAAGGGCGCTCGAGTTTCGGGGTTGGGAGTGAGCAGGCTCCCGCCTGGCCGTGCTGCCCAGGGGCGGGGAGCGCCCCAACAGAGCACAGGGGTGTTTGGAAGGGGTCGTTCTCCTCTGAACCCAATTATTTGGAGCCCCACCCGGAGAGCCTGGCCTTCGGTAAAGGGTTGAGTCAATAGTGGCAAGGTTTTTGTCGTGTGTGTTTTTTGTTGTTGTTGTTTTTAAATATATTTTATTGATTTTTTTACAGAGAGGAAGGGAGAGGGATAGAGAGTTAGAAACATCGATGAGAGAGAAACATCCATCAGCTGCCTCCTGCATGTCCCCTACTGGCGTTGTGCCCGCAACCAAGGTACATGCCCTTGACCAGAATCAAACCTGGGACCTTTCAGTCTGCAGGCTGCCGCTCTGTCCACTGAGCCAAACCGGTTTCGGCTCGTTGTTGTTTTTAATATATATATTTTTTTACCGATTTCAAAGAAGAAGGGGGAGAGGGAGATAGAAACATCAATGATGAGAATCACTGATGGGCTGCCTCCTGCACGCCCCACACTGGGGATCAAGCCGACAACCCCAGCAGGTACCTTGACCGGGAATGGAACCCTGACCTCCTGGTTCAGAGGTCGGAGCTCAACCACTGAGCCACGCCAGCTGGGCTGCCTTACCTTTGCCTGAGCTCCAAGACCCTTCTTCAGCTTCTGTAGCTTGTTTCCTGAGCCTACGCAGCCCAGCTGGCTCACTTCTACTACCTTTGTAACTTTCTGAATAAATTTTATTTGAGAAAAAAGAAAGAAAACATATTGAATGGTTTCATCTCTATAAAGGTCAAAAATAGGCAAACTGTTCTATTAGTTTAAGTCTAGACTGTAGTTACCGTATGTTTGGGGTGTTGTGACTGGGAAGGGACTTCAGGGCTTCTGACGTGTGTTCTGGGATTAGGTCTGGGTGCTGCTAGCTTTGTAAAAACAACCATCCAATGAAACATTTTTCCGTGTGTCTTTTACTTTAAGAAACATTTTCCCATATAGCTTTTACTTTAAGAAGTTTTTAAGAAAAAAAAATGAAGTATTAATTAGTTAACCACTATTCAAAATACATTTATTTTATTTTTTGTTACCTTTTTAAAAATTCTCACCCAAGGATATTTTCCCATTACCGGAACTCAACCATTGTCTCACTAATTAGAAAAGTGTGGACAAGGAACCTGGAGGGCTGGTCAACCTTGAAGCTCTGAAAGGTCAGAGCCAGCCACTCCCTATCTAATTGAGGCAGTGGTAGCTGAAGCAACTTCCCCACCAAATACTCATGTAAATCCTTACTGATAAGATAGTCTGCCTGTTACTGGAATTGCCTCTTTCAGAGCAATGGGTGTATCCCAAACCTGAATAAAAGGGATGGATGGCAAGGCCAAAGGAAGGGATAGTGGTGGGCTTCCGCCTGGCTCCCAATACTCCCAAATTAATATTTTTCTAGTCTCTTTTCATTTGTGTGCGGCCTCCTCCAGAACCCGAACCCTGAACAGGAACCCAGAACCACGCAGGACGTGAAAGGAGTTCCCACATCCCATTGATTTTTAGAGAGAATGGAAGAGAGAGGGGAAGACAGAGAGAAATATTGACGTGGGAGAAACACATTGATGGGTTGCCTTCTGCATGCACTCTGACCAGGGCCCAAGGCCGGGGAGGAGCCTGCAACTGAGGCCTTGACCAGAATAAAACCTGGGACCCTTCAGCTGCATCTATCCCCTGAGTCAAACCAGCAAGGACAACATACATTCATTTTAAATCCTGGTGTATAAGGCACTGACAGGCACTATGGAGTCCTGGAAAGATGTTCGTGCTTTCAGGAGCTCGTAAATGAAGAGGTGGCACAAACACAAAAGCCATTGTGTGGGCATAGTCTTTAACACTACAGTGGTACCTCGAGATACGAGTTTAATTCGTTCCGTAACTTTGAGGCATGGGGAACTATGAGACGCTCGAGTTGCAGTAAACTGGTGGGTCGAGTGCAGCCGGCCGATCCTCGAGATTACTCGTATCTCAAATGTTGTTCGTATTTCAAAGCAAAAATCACTCGCTCGATGGCTCGTATCTCAAAAATAGGGAAGTCCAAAATAATCACCTTGGAAGGAAGTTGAAGAAAAGAATATGCATCCAGGCAGAGTTTCTGAGAAGGGATTTATTTATTTATTTTCAGAAGGGACCTTAAGGTGCTCCTAATGACTTACAGGCAGCAGTAGGGTAATCAGCTGTCTCAGTGTCCCAGGACTGAGAGGTTTCTTGGAACAGGTGACTTTTAGTGCTAAATCTAAGATAATACTGGGAAACCTGGGGTGGGTGGTCACTCTAGCAGTGGCTGAGCCTGATAAATCTTTGAACGTATCCAATTTCTAACATAAAGTCTTACATATAAAAAAAGAAGAAGAAGAAAATGTCTTGCACATAGAAGATGCTCAATAAGCTCAATGTATATTTGTTGACATGAATAGGGGAAATTGCCCGGCCAGGGTGGCTCAGTGGTTGAGCATTGACGAATGAACTAGGAGGTCATGGTTTGATTCCTAGTCAGGGCACATCCCGAGGTTGCTGGCTCAGTCCCCAGTAGGGGGCATGCAGGTGGCAACCAATCAATGATTCTCTATCTCACTCTCCCTCTCTGAAATCAATAAAAAAATATATATATATATTGAAAAATAAAGTAATAACAGAAATAAGGGTTCCTATTCAAGTGATGCCAGTTGCTTTAGGGGTGAGCAGAGAATTGTGAAAAATGTGGGTTAGGACCAGGTTGAGGAGGATGTGAATCCAGACTAAATAGTTTAGACTACATTTTATTGACAAATGGTAGCCATGGAATACTTTTGAACAGATGGTGTGACATGGGGGAAAAAAAGTGTTTTTCCTTATTAAATCTGGGGAACCTGTTGGTATAAGTAAGAGTATACAAGCTAAAGTCCAACTAAAAGTCCAGAAAAGAAAATAATAGATTTTTAAAACTGTAAGGGAACTAGGAGGTCCACTAATCTAATGCTTTTCCTATTATACTAGTATGTTCCTTTTAGAAACTGTTTCTTGCAGTTTTCTTTCCATTTCTTAAATGTTAATATTTATTTGTAATACTAATTTTAGTTAGCAGTAAACGAAGGCCCAGTGGTAATGTCACTTCTTCAAAGTTATACAGCAAGTTGGGCAAGGAGCTAAGTTTCTTCTCTGCAAGGGCCGTGACCTTGCACTTCTTCAGTGGTTTCATAACCCTGCCGCACTGCAACAGTGTGTTCACTGAGAAAGGAAAGGAAAAGGTAGTATTTTTCTTGAAGTTTAATGTATCAGTCATTTACTTACTTACTTACTTATTCTCACACGAGGATATTTTTTCCATTGATTTTTAAAAATATAGTTCATTGATTTTTTTCCTGAGAGGAAGGGAGAGGGATAGAGAGTTAGAAACATCTGTGAGAGAGAGACATCTATTAGCCGCCTCCTGCACGGCCCTACTGGATCCATGCCCTTGACCGGAATCAAAACTGGGACCCTTCAGTCCTCAGGCCGACGCTCTACCCACTGAGCCAAACCGGTTTCAGCTCCATTGATTTTTAGAGAGAGTGGAAGGTAGAGAGAAAAGGGGAGAGAGAGAGAGAGATTTAAAAAAATCGATGTGAGAGAGAGACACACACATTGATTAGTTGCCAGAGATCAAACTTGCCACCCAGATACATGCCCTGGACCAGGAATCAAACCAGCGACCCTTTAATGCAAGGGCTGGTGCTCTAACTACTAAGAAACACTGGCCAGGACTAGTTTATCCAGTTTTTAAATTCTGAGATTATAATCTTTCCACCTTTTTAGTGTTACAAAAGCTACCAAGGTACATGCCCTTGACCGGAATCGAACCCTTCAGCCCGCAGGCCGATGCTCTATCCACTGAGCCAAACCGGTTTTGGCTATTTTTTGTTTTTAAATCCTCACCTGGGGAAATGTGTATTGATTTTAAAGAGGGGGGAAAAAGTAGAGAGACAGAGAGAGAAGGAGAGAGAGAGAGAGAGAAAGAGAGATCAGGTGCCTCCCATATGCACAGTGCTCTGATCAGGAATCAAACTTATATTCTTTCAGGATGGGAGACCATGCTCCAACCAATTGAGCCATACTGGCCAGGGATAGGGCACTGTGTTCTTCTTCTTCTTCTTTTCTTAAATATATATTTTATTGATTTTTTACAGAGAGGAAGGGAGAGGAATAGAGAGTTAAAAACATCGATCAGCTGCTCCTGCACACCCCCGATTGAGGATGTGCCCGCAACCAAGGTACATGCCCTTGACCGGAATCGAACCTGGGACCCTTCAGTCCGAAGGCCGACGCTCTATCCACTGAGCCAAACCGGTTTCTGCAAGCACTGTATTCTTAAAATCAACAGTTTCAGCAATAAGTCTTCATTCCTCCCCTTTCTGAAGCTTCCCTGGTGAGAGGGTTTAGTAGTCTCATTCTTGGAGTCATTTCTGGGATACAGCAAAGATGCTGCTCCTCCAATCCTTCAAAGGACTTTTTAAAGGACCTCTAACTCCGTATTAAGGCATTTTATGCTGAAAATGAAGTGGCTTCTGTTTACTTCAACCTAGCCCGGTAGAATACCTGACTGGCAGTAGTAAGTACATTGTCCCTTCTACACCTCTACCAGCCCCTCCTATACCTCTGCCTCCCCTTTTCCTCTTCTTTTCCTAAATGCCAAATGTAGTGTAGTCTAGTCTCATTCTTGGTCTTTCAAGGCCTTGTAGCTGTTCCTTGGGTCTTCAGGAAGGAACTTTAAAAAGAGTTTTTATTGATTTTAGAGGAGAAGGAAGAGGGAGCAAGAGCGAGAGTGAGCGAGTGAGAGAGAAATAGCAATTTGTGGTTCCACTTATTTATTCATTCATTGGTTGATTTTTGTATGTGTCCTGTCCAGGACTGAACCTACACCCTTGGCATATTGGGACGATACTCTAGCAACTGAGCTACCTGACCAGGTCAGAAACGTAAAACACACACACACACACACACCCCACACAATTATTTATTTATTTTTAAAATATATATTGATTTTTTTTTTTTTTTTTTTTTTTTTTTTTTTTTTTTTTACAGAGAGGAAGGGAGAGGGATAGAGAGAGAAATATTGATCAACTGCCTCCTGCACACCCCCTACTGGTACATGCCCTTGACTAGAATCTAACCTGGGACCTTTCAGACACTCTATCCACTGAGCCAAACTGGTTAGGGCTAAAATATTTTTTAATGATTTTTAGAGAGAGTAAGGGAAAGGGAGAGAGAAACATCTATAAAAGAGAAAGATCAGTCATTGCCCTCCAGCACACCCCCTACTGAGGATCAAGCTGGAAACCTAGCCATGTACCATGACCTAGATTCAATCAGTGACCTCTGCATGCAAGGGACAGTCCTCAGCAAACTGAGCCACACTGGCTGGGCCAGGGTCAGAAACTTTTGAATATTGTTTCACAGGAGGGTGGAGGGTGGGAAGAGGAAGGAGCAACTAGGCTCCAGGCGGGGGTGAGGATTTCTCTAAGGTCAAAGATCCCATCTAACTATCTGACTCAGTGTCTCATGTTCTTGCCAATCAAGATGCCACTGGTTTATTTTGTCACGCAAGAAAAGCCCAAACCCGTAGAGAATTTTTACAAGAGTTTATTTGAGCCAAACTGACAACATATGCTGGGGAGCAAGATAAAAAATGCTTCCCAAAATGACAGCTTTTCAACTTCTTTCGTGTACTTGACATTAAGGAGGGAATTGTAACAAAGATTACATTGAAGCAGGAAAAAGCAAGGCAGGGATTGGATTACGGGAAGTTAACAAGATTACATACTCCCTTGAGGATGGTTATGGTTTTATTTCTTTTTTTTTTTTAAGTATATTTTATTGATTTTTTACAGAGAGGAAGGGAGAGGGATAGAGAGTTAGAAACATCGATGAGAAAGACGTCGATCAACCACCTCCTGCATGCCCCCTACTGGGGATGTGCCCGCAACCAAGGTACATGCCCTTGACCGGAATCGAACCTGGGACCCTTCAGTCTGCAGGCCGACGCTCTATCCACTGAGCCAAACCGTTTTCGGCTATGGTTTTATTTCAAAGGTGTGTTAACCTAGATGCACAGATACAAAGGACAGGCCTTTCTTAAGGCAAAGATAAACATTTCCTAAACAGTTATATGCCTGGGTGTGACTATCCACCATGACCTGCCCAGTTAGGAATTTATGACCAGATCACCGTATGAGGTTACTTTCCATACAGCTCATTTTTACATCCACAATTTTTTCATGCTGGAGGGCTTGAATCTGTGATGACGAACAATGGCTGGTTGAGTTTTGAGTTTTTTTTTCTTCCTTAGATGTAGTGCTGGGCTCTAAGTTGCCTCAGAGACAGTTTCTGCTTTGGCTTATTGGGCATCATCAAAGGGAAAGTGACGGTGCTGTCAGTGTAGGAATTATGAACCTAAAGATCATTTTGTACATTTCCACATAATTTTTATAATATTAGGCATGTGGGCAAAAAATGGGATTCTCTGGAAAGGAACATTACAGGCTAATCTAATCATAAATTCCTAACTGGACAGGTCATGGTGGATAGTCATGCTCAGGGATATAACTCCTCTAGTGAAAAGCTTATCTTTGTCTTAAGCAAGCCCTGTCCTTTGTTTCTGTGTATATAGGTTAACACACCTTTGAAATGCCTCTTTGTATATCCTTCCTGCTAAAGTATGACTACCCTCAAGAGAGCACATAATCTTAACTATCCTGTAATCAGACTCCCCTCCCCTGCACATTATGTATTCAAAAAAGCACGTAATATTTTTTATATATACCAGAGACCTGGTGCATAAAATTCATGCATGAGGGTGGGGGTTGGTGGTGCCCTTCAGGCTAGTCTGCACCCTCTCCATTCTGGGGCCCTTTAGGGGATGTCTGACTGTTGGATATCCTTCTCGTAATCTGGGATCACTGGCTCCTAACTGCTCACCTATCTGCCTGCTTGGTTGCCCCTAACTGCCCTCCCCTGCTGGTCTGGTCACCCCTAGCTACCTCTCCCTTGACCCCCACCACCGTGGCTTTTTCTCAAAGGATGTCCAGATGTCTGTTCTAATAAATATATTACCCTTTTATTAGTATAGATATGTTTATTGATTTCAGAGAGGAAGGGAGAGAGAGAGAAACATCAATGATGAAAGAGAAGCATTGATTTGTTGCCTCCTGCATGTCCCCTCATTGGGATCAAGCTTGTAAGCAACCACAACCTAAAACCAGGTATATATCCTGACTATACCTTGACCTCCCGATTCATAGGTTGATGCTCAACCACTGAATCACACCAGACAGAAAGCACATAATTTTAACCTGTAATCGGATTCCTGCCTTGCTTTGTCCCACCTTCCTATAATCTTCCTTATAGTTCTCTCCTTATCTTCAAATAAAGAATAAAGAAATTTATTCTCCCCAGTATATGTTGTTAGTTTGGCTCAAATTCTTGAAAAATTCTCTACAGGTTTGAACGTTTCTTATGCTGACAGGAACAAAATGCACTTTTCTCTCATGAACACAATTGAACATTTTCTTTTTTTAAAAAAACCCTCCCTCAAGGATGTGTTTCTTACTGATTTGCAAAAGAAAGAGAGAGGAAGAGAGAGAGAGAGGGAGAGAGAGAGAGAGAGGGTGAGAGAAATATGCCTTTACTGGGGATGGAACCTAAAACCTAGGTATGTGCTCTGATTGGGAATCAAATTGGCAACTTATTTATTGTTATTTTTTGTCTTTAAAATGCAAAATTTTATTTTTTAATTAAATCTTTATTGTTGAAAATATTACATATGTCCCCCTCCCCTCCCATTGACTCCTTCTAGCTCCCACACTCCACCCCAGGCCTTCACCCCCCCATTGTCTATTCCATGAATTATTCATATACATATACAAGTTCTTTGACCATTTCCCACTCCCCCACTCTCCACCACCTTCCCTCTGAGATTCAGTAATCTGTTCTCTGCTCCTAAGTCTCTGGATCTATTTTGTCAGCTTATTTTGTTCCTTAGATTCCACATATGAGTGAGATCATATGATATACTTGTCTTTCTCTGACTGGCTTATTTCACTTAACATAATATTCTCCAGGTCCCCCCATGCTGTCTCAAAGGGTAAGAGATCTTTTTTTCACTGCTGCTTAGCATTCCATGGTATAAATGTACCACAACTTTTTATCTATTCGTCTACTGATGGGCACTTAGACTGTTTCCAAATCTTAGCTATTGTAAATTCTGCTGCTATGGACATAGAGGTGCATACATTCTTTCTGATTGGTGTTTTGGGTTTCTTTGGTTATAGTCCCAGAAGTTGGATCACTGAGTGAAATGGCAGTTCCATATATAATTTTTTGAGGAAACTCCATACTGTTTTCCACAGTGGCTGTACCAGTCTGCATTCCCACCAGCAGTGTACTAGGGTTCCCTTTTCTCCACATTCTCAGCAGCATTTTTGTTGGTGGTAGCCATTCTGACAGGTGTGAGGTGATACCTCACTGTTGTTTTAATTTGCATCTCTCTGATGGTCAATGACTTTGAGCATTTTCTCATGTGTCTCTTGGACATCATTATGTCCACATTGGAAAAGTGTCTATTTTAATCCTTTGCAAACTGGCAACCTTTTGGTGCACAGGATAATGCTCTGACCCAGTGGTCGGCAAACTCATTAGTCAACAGAGCCAAATATCAACAGTACAACGATTGAAATTTCTTCTGAGAGCCAAATTTTTTAAACTTAAACTTCTTCTAACGCCACTTCTTCAAAATAGACTCTCCCAGGCCGTGGTATTTTGTGGAAGAGCCACACTCAAGGGGTCAAAAAGCCACATGTGGCTCACGAGCCACAGTTTGTCGACCATGGCTCTAACCAATAGAGCCACACTATCCAGGACTGAAAATTTTCTTAAAATCTCCCCTTGCCCTTTGGCATAAGCAATATATACCTTATGTTAGAATTATATATAGCTTAGTAATAATTTTCCTATGATACTTGTATTACTGCAAATACAAGTTGCTTCCTGTTCCTCCCGTTATTTGTAAACTATTGCCATAGTGATACTGAAGAGCCAGTATAACACATTCCCTTGTAAATTATTTGGCCTAGAAGAGTAGCTGGCAAACCGAGGCTTGCGAGCCACATCCGGCTCTTTGGCCCCTTGAGTGTGCTCGGCGCTAGAACCACTTCTTCAAAATAGACTCGCCCAGGCCGAAAACCGATTTCTGTGCATAAGCCACAAAGTTTTAATAGCACTGTACATGCACACATGTGTGTGATATTTTGTGGAAGAGCCACACTCAAGGGGCCAAAGAACTGTCGTTTGCCGACCACTGGCCTAAAAGATCCCAGGAAATAAAAAATAAAAAAAAAGACGAGATAGCTTCTGTTTAACAAAGGTATTTATTTATTTATTTATTTATTTATTTATTTATCCATTCATTCATTCATTCATTCATTCATTTACTATCTTGACCAAAAGCCCTGTAGGGTCCTGCGGTAGGGATAGTTACAATACTAGTGGGAAGTTCTTGCACCACTCCCTCAGTTTCAGAACACAGTTTTGTTTTTTTAATATACATATATTTTTTATTGATTTCAGAGAGGAAGGGAAAGGGAAAGAGACAGAAACATCAATGATGAGGGAGAATCTTTGATTGGCTGCCTGCTGCACACCCCCTACTGGGGATGGAGCCTGCAACCT
>PVJN01063424.1:0-10762 GCA_004026805.1 Lasiurus borealis
CTTGGAGGAGGAGTCTGTGCCCTTTGCATAGAGTGTGTGTGTGTGTGTGAGAGAGAGAGAGAGAGAGAGAGAGAGAGAGAGAGAGAGAGAGAGAGAGAGAGAGAGAGAGAGAGAGAGAGAGAGAGAGAGAGAGAGAGAGAGAGAATGATGTCCCAGGTCAGGTTTTGCTCTGAGTAGCTCTCTTTGCTCTAAGTTAGTTAGATTCTCCAAGGGCTCTAGAACTGCTGTCTCCTCAATTCAGAACATGCCCGTATTGGTGGTGAGTAGTCCTGGTGTCGAAGGAACAGATAGGAGCTGCCCTGTTGTGGAAGGTAAATGTGAGATTTGGATAACAACTGGAAAGGGGTAAAAGCTGGGGAATGCCTTAGCCGTGGAAAGAGGAAGAACCCACGTGACTGACTACCTGCCTGTCTTCCCCAGCCTGAGCTGGCTCTGCTAGCAGAACTAAGTCTGTTTTCTCTCTCACAGGCAACGGCAATGTCTGTGGACTGTCTCGGGCAGCATGCGGTGCTTTCTGGGTGAGTGAGCTTGCTGTTTGTCTGCCATGACTTCTGGGAACAGATGGAAAATGAAGAGGTTTCTGGGAAATTAGAAAATAATCTGATATCTAAGGGTTACGACCATAGGGTTTAGTTCTGCTATCCTATTGACCTCAGGGGTACTGGTAGAGATGATTTGCAGTTATTTTTGTCTCTAACAGGTAAGCAATAAAATTCCTTTGAAATTTGAGTGACTGGTCTTGGAATTGCAGTTCTCTGTTTACTGCATGGACTCCTCAGAAGGATGCCAGCTGGTATAGTTTAACAGATAGTTACTAGGATTGAAGGGATCCTGGTTCTCGTTTGGCAGTGCCATTAATTATGGCATTTTCAGTTGCCTCCCTGGACTCAGTTTTCTCATGAAAGAATTGGATTTCATCATGAATAAATTGAACTACCTTATTTCTATAGTATCTTCTGGCACAAAATTAAAAAAAAGTTTTTTTTATTGATTTCAGAGAAGAAGGGAGAAGGAGAGAGAGAGATGGAAACATCAATGAGGAGAAAATCATTGATCGGCTGCCTCCTGCACCCCCCCATGCTGGGGACTGAGCCCGCAACCTGGGCATGTGCCCTTGAACAGAATCAAACCTGGGACCTTTCAGTTTGCAGGCCAATGCTCTATTCACTGAGTCAAACCAGCTACCCTGATTGTCTTCCATGAGCTAAATTTGATCTTTCTCTTTTCCCCAAAGCTAGAGTTAAACTTTTCCCAAGTAAAGAGCTGCCTTTCTCAGAGATATACTAGAGGCCCAATGCATGAAATTCGTGCAAGAGCAGGCCTTCCTTCCCCTGGCTGCCGGCACCGGCTTCCCTCTGGCACCTGGGACCCAGCCTTCCCTCCTGCTGCCAGCAGACACCCGGGTCCCTGCTTGCCTGGCAGCCCCGGCTTCATCTGGAAGGTTGTTTGGTCTAATTAGCATATTATGCTTTTATTATTATAGGTTCTTATTTTAATGGGTCTTTAAAGGAGAATGAAGATGAATGTGTATGTTTATCGTCTGTCCTGTATTTGCTCTAGAATGTCTCTGAACCCTGTTGACAGGCACCTCATATATTTTAGCTCAGCCTTTTCCTGTGGTTTGTTCTAATGGTAAGATGCCAGCTGGCCAGAGGTTCTACATCTTTGTTCTGCAGCAACTTTTTAGAAGTTTTGGAAGTTCTGTGAATTTGTGTCCTACCTATGCATTCCTTCTTCTCCCTTAACTATCCCTCTTAGGGTTTCTGCTAGTTTTCCATGCCATTTTAGCTTTCCATTTCCTGTCTTTTCTGATTAGGGACTATTAATCTTTTTCTTCATTTTTGAGCCCATCTATATTCATCGATATCCAGGGGCTTGGAGTACTCTCTAACAATTAATTGATGCTGAAATGTTAATTTACATAGCAAAAAAAAAAAAAAAAGGAAAAATAAGTGAACACAGGACATCCCTGTTCTCATTTCATTTATATTGATAGGTACCTTGAACATTATTGACACTTAATATGTTATTTTCATTATTTTTTTTTGTTGTTATTTCTCCTCCTGTTAGATTTCATTTAGTTTCCCTTTCAGGTAGACGACTTGTAAGGGAAATTGAGGTTTTTCTACAGGATATTTGGTGAAGTGATAAGTTTAATTTAACATGCATTTTGTTAAAGCGTGGTAAACACTGCCTTAGTGATTCTGGACATATAAAGATATTCAAGACTTGGTCCATACTCCGGACACTTAGTTGGTTCAGGATGAGAATCCTAACATTGGTTGTGCTACAGAGATAAAGGCGCAGTCAAAATTCAAACCACAATTTGATCAATAGAATAAACTGGTGAATATAATAGAATCAGGAGCACAGAAAGGGAATGGACTGATAATTCTCAGGGGAAAAGGGGTGAGGGGTGTACAGGGAGAGACTGCACAAAAATCATATACCTATGGATGAGGTCAATGGGAGGGAGGTAAGGGCAGAGGGAAGGATGGGAGTTGGGTGGAGGGGAGCTATGGAGGGGAAAAAAGAGAAACAAATGTAATAATCTGAATAATAAAGATTTAATTAAAAAAAAAAGCAACTACAAAAAACTGTAAGGCATCCCAAACATGACAATCTATAAAGGAAAAAAAAAAAAGCAAACCACATATTGGGAGTAATGCAGAAGCAGTGACTGTCCGCGCTGGGGCATTGGGAAAGGCTGGGCGAGGGGCAGGATTGGAGCTGAGTGTGGTGGGAAGAGGTCAGACTTGTGGGGAGGACGATCTCTGGAGGAGTACTCACAGGGATGCAGCTCCTGCTTGTCTAACAGCCACCTTAGTTACTCCTGTCACTTGCCTGCCTTTCAGAGTAGATAAATGGTCAATATATCTGGGTGTTGTTTTTTTTTTGAGCACTGTTCACAAATCATAGGTAATTCTAAATGTGCTTTTCTATTTTAATGCTAATGAGATTATAGTGTCATCATGATATGTTGTTCTCCTAGCCGCCGGTTCCTATACATCGTTAATCTAGATGCCCCTTTCGAAGGTCACCGAAAGATCTCTCGCCAGAGCAAGTGGGACATTGGAGCTGTGCAGTGGAATCCTCATGACAGCTTTGCACACTACTTCGCAGCTTCGGTGAGTTTATTTAAGGACTGTATGAAAAGGCTTCTAAATGTGTGGTCTGGGGCTGAAAGCTGCATGTCCTGTGTAGAGAAGAGAATGTAACCCTCATTTCTCAGGAGGAAAAGAGGTGTGGGTGGTTCTAAAAGGAAGATAGAGGTTATGTATATGAAAAGGTTTTATTGGTACCATAGGTGTCAGACTTCGTATTTCTAAGGATTGAATTCGGATTTTCAAGGGAACAGGTAGCTGGCCTCTGCTTCTTTGTATGATGAGAACCTGTTTTCATTAGCAGCAATGTCACTAGCCAGTGATGCTGAAATGCGTTTTGAGGAGGAACTAGTGAGCTCAGCTGTGGTTGATCTTCAGTGCTTTCAGAGGGATCAGAAGTTTCCATATGCCCTTTCCACTCAAAGGAAAGGGTTCTTCTTTTTTTCTTTTCTTTTTTAAAAATGGATTTCAGAGAGAAGAAGGGAGAGGGAGAGAGATAGAAACATCAATGCTGAGAAAGAATCATTGGTCAGCTGCCTCTTTTACAACCCCTCCCGGGGATTGAGCCTGCAACCCGGACATGTGTCCTGACCAGGAATTGAACCGTGACCTCCTGGCTCATAGATTGATGCTCGGCCACTGAGCCACACCACTTGGGCTCACTTCTTTTTAGTATATATCTAGGAGTGGAATGGCAGGGTCATGTGATAAGTCTGTGTTTAACTTTTTGAGGAACTATGAAACTGTTTTCTGCAGTGACTGACCTGTTCTACAGTCCCACCAGCAATGCATAATGGTTCCATTTTACCCACATTGTCATCAAAAGTAGTTACTTCCTGTTGTATTTAAATTAAAAAAAAATTATAGGCATTCTAGTGAGTGTACCTCACTCTGGGTTTGATTTGCATTTCCCTAATGACTAATGATGGTGAGCATCATTTCATGGGCCTGTTGTCCATATATATATCTTTTTTTGAGAAATATTTATTCAAGTCCTTGCCCATTTTTGCTTTGGGTTGTTTGTCTTTTTGCTTTTGAATTGTAATAGTTCTTTTAAAAAAATATTTTTCTTGGTTTGGAGAGAGAGAGGAAGGTAGAGGGAGAGAGAAAGAGAAATATCAATTAGCTATCTCCTGCACACCACCTACCGGATCAGGCCTATAACCCGGCCATGTGTACTGACCAAGAATCGTCGAAATGGCAACCTTTTGGTGCATGGGATGACACTCAACTGAGCCATACTGGCCAGGACTGCAATAGTTCTTTATATACTTTGACACTAGACCCTCATCAGATATATGATTTGCAAATATTTTCTGTACTTCAGAAGATTCTTCTCACTTTTGAAAAAAAATTTTTTTTTTTGTTAGAACTCGGCAAAATGAAATTCCCATGTATTGTGGACAACATTGTTTCACACATACATCAAACAGGCCAAAAAAAAAAAAATAAACAGCAATTTCATAGACAAAAAAAAGGGAAAAAGAAACCTTTTTATCTTTGGCCTTTTTAACCATCTCATACAAAACAACTACTTATAGTATAGCTAAGTACATACACAAAGTTATTGGAATGCTCGGAATTAGATTGTTTTTTTGTTGTTGTTTTTGCCTTTTTTACAAGGTTTTTTTTTCTCCTTTGAGATTATAATGAACATGGTCACACCACAAGTAAAGTCAGAAGTAGGACAGAGAATGCTCCAAAGGCTGGTTTGGTCATCCCAAGATCATTAAAAATGGCTGACCTCTAACAATATGTACAAAAATATAAAATTTAAATAAAAAATACAAACAAATTTTCCTTTTTAAAGTACTTTTAAGAAAAAAAGCAGGGTCTTGGAAGTTTTTTTTTTTTTCTCCCCTGTTGCAAATTCACGTTGTGGTTTTGGCTGGGTGGCGAAGAGCGATTGTCATCTGCATGACCCTTACTCACATGCTCAGTCTGTAGGATCTTCGCCATGCAAGTTAGTTTCGACATGGCTTCCCTTTCTTGGCCTTAAGCAGATTGGGGTGAGAGCATATATATTCTGATGCCTTTTCTCTCTTGTTTCTTTTCAGAGTAACCAACGGGTCGACCTCTACAAGTGGAAAGACGGCATGGGGGAAGTTGGCACAACCTTACAGGGCCATACTCGCGTGATCAGGTAGGCACCAGCCTCTGCAGCCCTCTGGGGAGCGAGATGAAAACACTCACCTCCTCCCACAGCTTGATTCTCTGTGTTGTGTGGGTCCTGGGTAGCCGTTAGGTCGTTAGACAGTACTGAGGCGATGGCTTTCACAGTGGAAAACACTGGTATTTAGGAACCAGCATTCATGTACTCTTAACCCTGGTCCTAGAAAATACTTAGACAGGTACAGAGAAAGGATGAGAGCTGGCTTTTGCCACAGGAGGGGGAAGTTAGGCCATAATCCCTCAGGTCATAGTCGGCGGTGGCCAGGGATAGAGACATCCGGGAGCAGCTGTGCGTCACCACATAGCGCTCCTGCATCGCAGTCCAGCATCCAGACATGCAGTTCCGGTCCACTCATGGCCTCCAGTGGCTGCTGAGTGTTCCCGACCCAGCCTTCCCTGCATCTCTGTTTCTGGGTGGAGAAGGCTGGTTCTGGGAAGTAGGCGCAGGGAGTGCAGGGGTGGTGAAGTGGTGGGAGAGGCTAGACCTGCCTCTGCTCACCGTTCATGTATTAACCGCCTTTCTAGACGTGAGGGCACAGGGAGGGGACCAGAGGCCTGTGGCAGCGTGGCAGCTTGCCGCTGCTAAAGGACATTGTATCTACTCACTGCACCTATGGTTGAGTCTGATTCAGAAAATGAAAAGTCAAAAATGTTCCTTGTTTTGTCTGTACAGTTTGTGCCTGCACATGTGTGTGTGTGCATGTGTGTTTGAAAGTGAAACACTCATTTCTGTTCCGGAGCATGTGTAAATATAGCTGGAGATGAACGGGAAGGACCCGAATGTTTCTTTCCGAGCTCAGTTAAGTCTTGGTCATTCCCAAAGAACGCTGGAGATTCCCAGCCTAAACCATGTTCAGAGGCCCATTACAGTGACTTTCGGAAACCACTGGAGACTAAATCTGCTACTGCTTTGGAACCAGACTCTGAATTTTTTCTCTCTTCATTGTTCTGTTTATTTCTGTGTTCCCAGCGACTTGGACTGGGCAGTGTTTGAACCGGACCTCCTCGTTACCAGCTCTGTGGACACCTACATCTACATCTGGGATATCAAGTAAGGACGATGAAGAGGCATAACCAAGTGGTTGTGGCGCGATTTGGTAGCTTCATTTTAGAGATCAGGTATCTGAGTTTGGTGTCCCCTAGATGGCAGACCCTGAGACAAGGATACTTTGCAGATACATTATTTAGGAGTTGAAAGAAGTGCTGTAGGGGATGGAGAAGAGACAGGATGGGGAAGGCCACAAATAGAGGGCGCATTACCCACCTGTGCACCACTGTGAACCGGCGAGGCTGAGTCTTACTGGGACTGCTCGGTGCTCGTGTAAAACTCCCTCCTCAGAGGCAACCCAAGGGCTAAGGAAGTGTGGGTGCTGTTCACTGTCAGTCATTGATTGTCCCCAGGGGCCTTACTCTCTGCACTCAGTCCTGTCACAGCGGTTGCCAAAGGGTCTTCAGCAGCTAGGGAGATTTTTGGCATTTAGAAGTAAGGATAAAGCCAAAACCGGTTTGGCTCAGTGGATAGAGCATCGGTCTGCAGACCGAAAGGTCCCACGTTCGATTCCGGTCAAGGGCATGTACCTTGGTTGTGGGCACATCCCCAGTAGAGGACGTGCAGGAGGCAGCTGATCGATGTTTCTCTCTCATCAATGTTTCTAATCCTCTATCCCTCTCCCTTCCTCTCTGTAGAAAATAAATTAAACAATATTAAAAAAAGAAGTAAGGATAAAGTTTACTGAAGTGGCAAGTGAGGGCGGGAATTTTGAGGGCACAGACACACAGCTGCTACTGCAGGCCGTGCTACAAGACACATCTGCGCAGCTCTTTACTTGCTCTTTGGGAAGCCGCAGTTCCCCATCTGTGAGCGTGGCTGAGGGCCGCCTGGTAGAGATACTCTTCATGGGGAAAAGAGCACTCAGCCAAGGCTTGGCACCTTGAAAGTTATTTTTTTAAATATATATTTTTAAATTAATTTCTTCGAGGAATAGTGTATGTGTGAAGGAGGAGGAGGAAGAGAAGAGGGGGGGGGGAAGAAAGAGAGAGAGAAAGAGAGAGAGAGAGATCGATAGGTTGTCTTCCTCACATGTCCTGACTGGGGATCGAACCCTCAACCTGGGTATGTGCTCTGACTGGGATTCAAACCCACTACCCCTTCATGTATGGGCTGATACTCCAACCAACTGAGCCACACCAGCCAGAGCACTTTGTAAGTTCTTTTTCGAAAGTATTACCAATATCCCCTTCCCCATTGACCTCCTCCACACTGAATTCGTGCCCATCCCTCCTCCAAAGCCTTCACCACATTATTGTGTAAGTTCTTAATAAATGTCACTTCCTTCTTGCTTTGTAAAGCAAAGTTCTCTTTACCTTAACAGAGGTGACTAACTAGTGGGTAAAGTCTATAGAGTCTGTAGAGTCTCAGAGATGGTCCACTTTTTGCCCTCCCCAGGCTGCTCTGTTCCCAAATGGCTGTGGCTTTGCGATACTTTACCCTGAAAGGTGGGCTGTAGGCAGAAGACAGGCCAGGTATTGAGATCTGATGGGCCAGTTAAAGGGATTCTTAGGGAGCAAGGATGTGTACGGCTGATGTCACCAGCATTCCCTCCAGATTAGCACTTCAAGGTGCTTGAAGCTCTCTTTTTTTAAAAATTGAATTTATTGGGATGACATTGTTCACAAAACCAGATAGGTTTCACATGTACAACTCAACAAAACAGCATCTGCACACTGCATTGTACACTCATTGCCTAAAGTCAAGTCTCTTTCTGTCCCATTTGCCTACATCCACATACTCCTACTCTATCTACTCCCACCCCTGTTTTCCTCTGGCTATCATCACACTGTTGTCTAACACACACACACACACACACATTTTTGTCCTTTTGTACTGACTTATTTCACTTAGCATAATGTCCTCAAGATTCATCCATATTACAGCATGTGACAGAATCTCCTAACTTTTTAAGGCCTAATAAGAGCCCTCTGTATGTATATAACGCATTTTGTTTATCCACTCATCAGTTGATGGACACTTGGTTGCTTCCACCTCTTGGTTATCGTGAACACCCAGAGTAGTTTTTTACTTTACCTTTGAAATGCTTTGGTAAGATTCTTGCAGGGTTACCCCTCCATGACTGACTGTCCACTTGTTCCATTAGGAGAAATGTCACCAGGAAGATATTCGTTTAGCCTTTTCTGCCCTTACATTGGGGTCACCCAGGCCATGCTGTACTCTTTTTGTGTGTGTGTGTGTTTTGTTGTTGTTAATCCTCACTGGAGGATATTTTTCCATTGATGTTTAGAGACAGTGGAAGGGAGGGGGAGAGACAGACAGAAACATCAGTGTGAGAGATGCACATCCACGTGCTCTGACCAGGGCCAGGGATCAAGCCTGCAACAAAGATAGGTGCCCTTGACCGAAATCGATCCCGGGTCCTTTCATTCGCAGGCCGACGCTCTATCTACTGAGCCAAACCAGCTAGGGCTCTTTATGTTCTTTCTAAGGCTCTTACATTCCCACTGATCTTCAAGTACCTACTGAAAGGAAAGGGAAGAAATGTGTGCGGAGGGTGAAAAGCACTAGGTGGGTGGTGGCATATGACTTCGGCATTTAACTTTTGACTTTGATGTTTCAGAGACACAAGGAAGCCTACCATTGCACTGTCTGCTGTAGGTGAGTGTATATTCCCCCTGTTTGTCTTTATTCTATTTCTTCCATTCTTTCTCTCACACTGACTGTCCACACCCCATTTTTTATTGTGGCTAGGTGGAATTTTAAGGCCCATATTGCAAGGGACTTGCTTCCGGTTGCTCTTAGAAGTTGGTCAGGACTATTGCATTGTAGTCAGCAATTTATTTCAGGATTTAAGGACAGGAACCAAATTGATTTGTTTTAAACATTTTATTGCAGAAAATTTTAAATGTGTATAAAAATAGAAGAAAGTGAAGTACCAACATACTGCCAGTTTTATTTCATCTTTACCTCTACCCATTGTCCCTCCGTGACTCCCCATCCTCTTTGGGATTATTTTGAAGTAAATCCCAGGTATTCTTTCATTTCACCAACAAATATTTCATTAAGTATTTTTTACAAGAAAAGAATCCTTTAAAAAACATAATTATGTACTGTCAACGTACCTAAAAATACTAACAGTAGCTTTTTATTACCATCATATACTTAAGCAGTATTCAAATTTCCTCAGCAGTCTGTCTATCTGTCTCTCTTTCTCCTTTTTTACAGTTATTTGAATCAGAATCCAAGTAAAGTCCATACTTGCAAGTGGTTGATATACTTCTCATCTTTATTAATTGGTAGGGTTCTTCTCCTTTTCCTTTTTTTGGTTTGTTTTTCTTTTTCTGCAGTTCGTTTATTGAAGAAACCAGGCTGTTTATCTTGTGGTTTCCCCACCATCTAGATGATGCTGATGTGTCCCCATGGTTTCGTTTAATATTGAGGCACTGCATCTTTGAAATCTGATCTACCTGTTTTCATTGCTTAGTTGGAATGAACTATTTTTGGGATTCTGCCCTGGGCTCTTGTGGAGGGTTTCTACCAATTCCTGGGAGTCGAACTTGGGTGTAGAATTGGTAAACCTTACCCACAGGGGTGCAGCCTAATCATCAGGATTGTATTTTGGCATCAAGTACCTGTCACGAGGAGATGGAGCAGGCTCTTCTTACTCATTCTCTAGCTGATACACTTTCTTACAAAAAAACTAGGACTTCACCACTTATTCTTAGATGACTTAAGATGCCCTGTGTCTCAAGAAAAAACACACACACAAAAAAAAAAACAACAACAAACAAATACCCTCACCAAAACCAAACATTATCTCTATTTCCTAGTAGATCCCAAGTCCTTGCTTTATCTATCACATTCTCCAGACTCTTGTATCAGGTTGTTCTTCAAAGCCCTGGATCTACTATGGCATCCCCAATAATAGAGAGACACCCACCCAAAGGGAGAGATGTCAGAGCAGAAATATTGTGTGTTATCTGAGCAAGAACAGAAAGAGGTGGGAAGGCGGGTCATGGTTTGGTTCTTGTTTAACTTAACTTGATTATTTTTAAGAGTCAGCTATCATTGCTGCTGCGTCCCAGTTTTTCCCATTTTTCAACCTCTCCTGCCATCATACAGTGTGCCACCTCTCTTAAGTAGCAGCTCTTTTGTCACTGTTCTTTGTGTTTGCAGAGTGGGGAAGGCCTGAGTCCACACAGTGCCTGGGTGTTCCCTTTCCCTGACTCAGTGCAGGGCCAGTGGCCGTGTCTAACCGCTGATGGTTTGGGGGAGGGGGTGCACACAACCCTCTGAGGGCAGAATTGGGCAACACTGGAGCTTATTTTTCATCAGAGCTTTGTTTTGCCAACACTGTCCATCCAGAAAGAGAGGAAAGGAGGGAAGAAAAGAGGGAGAGAGGGAGAGAAGGAGGGAGGGAAAAGAAAGAGAAAGAAAAGAAAAGAAAAGAAAAGAAAAGAAAAGAAAAGAAAAG
>PVJN01063425.1:0-10762 GCA_004026805.1 Lasiurus borealis
AATGTCACAAACCCAGAAGTGACTAATTTACATATTTCAAATTCAGGATGTCAATGTATTGATTCATAAAAGGAACCATATCATAAATTATGTCTATTAATACCTGGGAACTCCTTCCTGTTGCTTAAGTTCACAAATCAAGTTGTACATGAAAAACCTGCTTGTTCAATGAAGGAAAAGAAAAAATTAAAATAAGATTTCCAGCATAAGAATGGCTCTGTATATCTGTATCTTTCCCCTTTTCTTCCTCTATAAGCAAGAAGATGAAATGGAGGAGGAGGAGAGGAGGAGGAGGAGGAGGAGGAGGAGGAGGAGGAGGAGAAAAAGAAGGAGAAGAAGAAGAAGGCAGCCTCTGTAAATTTCTCAGTTAAGTTAGGAGGTAAATATAATTCCTGGTCTCATAATTCATATAAAGGCTGTGTGGGGGTTCAGAGATAGTCACTCCAAAATGTTCTTCTGCGATATGTTGATTGTTATGAGCTAAGGGCAACATTAACTCCAGGCTCAGGAGAAACTTCTGTCATCTCTTGACTACCTGGAAGAATTTGGATTAGGAGCCTTTGCCCATAATGGGAGATTATCAGTTAGCATCTTTGACCTGTCTGTAGAACAGGACAATTTTTTTATTTACTAAGCATATGTTCTTATCATTCTACAATGACTCTTTAAAGCCCCCAAGTCACTCCAACTCAACCCTTGCTCAGGATGTCTTATACACTCACACTCCTTTTCTGTCTCTGAACCTCTCCTGCATGCAGGGTCTCTGACTGGCATATAAAGGGATCCTATAGGTATATCTGTATCAAATTTGGTTATTTGCTAATTTGCCTCATGTCTATTTGATTATTAGACCAGCTATAAGAACGTTGAGGGTAGAGGAAGATTTGTTCCTCCCTGACAACGGTCAAAGGTGAAAACAGCCGAGGATGAGCAGGAGGCCCTGGAGGAAGTAAGGACAGAAGCAAAGACATTGGTAAGAAGGTTCAGGAGCAGCAGATTTCAGAGTCAGCGAAAATATCTTACTCACAGGAAAGAGCCTCTCCCTCAATACAGAAAATAGCATGATTTATCTGGAAATAATTGGCATGAGGCTGGAGACTCTGGGTTAGCAGCAGAAAGCTTTCTGGGCCTGACCTGACTCAGGAGCCCAGAGGACATGAATCACCCATAATCACACAGTCTTCCAGTTTCTGCTGTGATGGAGAAAGCTGAAAAGAGTGCTGCTCTACCATGACTGAATGGGAGGTGGGGGAGGGGAGAAATAAAAAGTAAAAATCTGGATAATACACAAATTCTTAAGCTCATCAGAAAGTTGTAAGGCCACTATCCAGTCTGAAATCTAAGGAAAGACAAGTGCCTTTGAGAAGAGACAGGACACCAGCACTAACTTGCCTAGGACAGACATGGGAGGAAGACAGGGCTTCAGACAAGTGTTGAAGGCTAAATCTGTGTAGCACAAGATATAGAATCCCTGGGAGTCTCAGATACAGTGGGAATTTATACCCAGTCTTCACCACACAGGTTCTAGGATGTTAAAGAGCGCCTCTATAGGACAACAGGCAAGAAAGCCCTTGAGCTCCCTCCCTTGGCACTTGCAGGAGGTGCAAACCAAGTACAGCTTAACCAGGCGCAGGGTCCTTCACCCAAACCCAAATCCTAATCACAATCAAAGGCCTCTTGGGTGTCATAAGCCAGGGACCCCACAGTGCTCTCCCCAGAAGGCCTCATTACATAAATAATCAATCGCCATACTTTCTTGGTACATGTGTGATATTATCAGTCTCAATGTTCAACCATTTTCTTGTGTGTGTGGGAATAAGGGAACTCCATTCTCTCTCAATGGTATAATCACAACATGCCATTATATGATGTCTGTTTTAATGTAATATTCAGATGATCTATCATAAAACTGTACACTTGAAATATATATAACCTTATTACCCAATGTTACCACACTCAATTTAATTTAAAAATTAAAATTCACTTCAAGTATAAGGACACATCTAAATTAAAATGGAAGTAAAGAAAAAAGCATACCATGTCAATACTAGTCATATGGAAGCCTGAATGGTTATATTATTAGACAAATCAGATTTCAGGAAGGAATGTGTTCAGGGATGGGGAGATATTGACATATGTTAAACATTTAGATCAGCAGAAGACCAGAGGATCAGAAAAAAACCACACATGCATGTGACATAAAGTTTCCAGAGTAATTAAATAATTGAGGTAAGGACAATCTTTTCAACAAATGATGCTGGAACAACTGAAAGACCACATGAAGAACATTGAGCCCCAAGCCTTACTTCACAATAATTGAAAGTAAATCAGAAGTCTAAATGTAAAGGCTAATGCCATAAAAATTCTAGAAGAAAGTTTTAGCAAACTTGAGATATGCAAAAATATCTTAAATAAGACAGAAAAACAAAAACCACAAGTGAAAAAAATTAATGAATTGAACTCCATGAAAAATATAAATTGCTCAATAACACCGTCAATGACAGCAAAATTAAATTTATATAGCTGACAGGTGTGTTGTTGTTGTTGATGTTTTCATAATATTTCAAAAGCAATTACAAGCCCTGACCAGTTTGGCTCAGTGGCTAGAGCAGCGGCTTGCAGACTGAAGGGTCCTAGGTTCAGTTCTAGTCAAGGGGATATATGTTGGTTGTGGGCACATCCCCAGTGGGAGGTGTGCAGGGGGCAGCTGATCGATGTTTCTCTCTTGCCGATGTTTCTAACTATCCCTCTCCTTTCCTCTCTATAAAAAAGTCAATAAAATATATTTTTATAAAAGCAACTACAAGTCAACAATAAGAAAGCAATTTCATAAAATAGGCAAAAGAATTGAACAGACATTTTACAAAAGATATGCATATGGCCAACATGCACATGAAAAGATTCTCAATATCATCAGTCATAAGGGAAATGTATAAATTAAAAACACAATGAGATGCCACCTTCACACTCACTAGAATGGGTATAATGAAGAACGCTGACCACTCCAACCACTGGTGAGGATGCAGAGCAACTGGAATGCTCAAACATTGCTCCTAAGAGTAGAAAATGACACAACCACTTTGGAGAACATTTTGGCAGTTTCTTATAAATTTAAACATATATTGTATATACCGTATGTCTCAGAATTTTCACTCACAGGTGTCTACCCAAGAAAAATTGAAGTATATGTCCACCAAAAGATTTATGCACACAAATGTGCATCCTAGCATTATGTAGTAGCTGAACACTGGAAGCAACATAAGTGCCCAGTGGGTATACAGGTAAACAAAATGTGGATTTACCATACAATGGAATATTATTTGTCAATAAGAAGTAATAAACTACCGATATTCCAACAACATGGATTATCTCAGTGCTCAGCAAAAGAAACAAGACACAAAAGAGAATGTATGATATGAATCCACCTGAATGAAACCCTAGAAATGACAAATATACCTAGTAATGATTTAAGACAGGCAGGCCAACAGTTGTCTGAGCTGTGGCTATATGGGGTGGGTGACAGGAAAACAGAACAAGGGAACCTTGGGGTCTGATGGAAATGTCCTGTATGTTGGGTATATGGTGTTTGCACAGGTGTACACATTTATCAAATATTAAGTTCTAGGATTAAAATGAATCTATCTTATTTTATGACCACATTAACTTTATTTACAATATCAAGATGCTCATGCAATTGACAATGAATAATATGCTGTGTTAGAAGAGAGGGTGAAAATATAGGCATCCTCTCTGCTTTGTATATTGTTTCATTTTATTCTGGCCTTTGAGTTTTAATTTATCTTTGGCTGATGTGTTTCTAAATTCTCTTTCCTACATGCAGTTTGCCTCACTAACTGCTGAGAAAGAGAAAAATAGTACAGGAATTGAGTATTTCACTTTTTATTATAATCTTTCAAAATATTAGAACTGGAGGAACTTCCAAAATCTTTAATTCATAGTCTTTACTGACAAGACAGTTTCTTTCATTAGTGCATACAACGACAAGTCATTAATTTACTTTTAGAAGAAATCAACAATATATGTATAAGCCTTAATTTAACTCAGTTTATACATGACACAAAAGAACATTTCACTTTTAAAGAAAATTATAAACACACACTCAATGCAGTCACTAAATAATCCATTTTGAGGGTTGGATTGAAATGCAAGCAAGAAAATCAAATTTGTTCAAAGAATGGGCTACTACTATAGTCATGTTAATACTCCAACACTGGTTTTCTGCCAAGCCAATGACTGGCCTAAGGAGAGGAAAATTTGCCAAAGAAGAGGACGCTGTTGGACTCGTTGTGCCGGATGAAGAACAGGAAGGGATGATTGCAGTGAAAAGTTTCATAACTGGGCACTGATGTGACTGCAAAGCCCATCCCAGTGCCTGCTGCAGCCTCAGTGCCTTCCTCAGTCACCACCACAAAGGACCCATGCAGAAACTTCTGGGCATGCAGCCCTGAAAGTGGGGAAATCCCTGAATAGTCAGCCTCCAGCTCACTGAAAGTGTCTCCCAGCCCCATGGCGGCCAGTGCTGCCTCCAGATCATAACTATCTTCTATTTCAAACCGGGGCAAGTGCAAATCCACAGTTCTTTCCTTCATCTGTCCAGGGTTAGTCCACTCTACTAATTTCTCAGGACTTACTTCATTTATAATCTATTAAGAAAAAAAGGGGAGGGGAAGAAGGCATGATGATCTATAAATGTTTGAAACAGTTTAAAACTCATTTGTATTAGTCAGAAATCATTAATTTTAGTAACAAAAGTAGAAATTTCATTTTGCTAGATTATTGTCTTTATATAGTAGGCACTTGTCTTATATTTATCTATTTAAATTTTTTGTGCATATATGAAAAGCCAATAGCATTTGGTGAATTTTTAAAGATGATAAATGCAATTCCTTACTATTTCTCTAGTCTCTTTGTATGCATATATATTATATATCATTTTAAAGATAAAATATGTTTGTATTCTATCTAATAAAAGAAACATGCAAACTGACCATACCTCCACTATGCCCACAAGCCAGGCTCACCAGCCAATCAGGAGCAAGTACGCAAATTAACCCAATAAATATGGCAGTAGCCATAGAGGAGGAGAGAGCAGGAGGCTTGGGTTTTCCCTAGCGATGGAGTAAGCCAAGCTTCCCACCTTTGATGGGCCCTAGCCTCCACTCAAGGCTACAAAGTTTCAATTATAGAAGATAAATAAATCCCTGATACCAGGGCCTCCATTTGGGTCACCCAGGGGCATGATTATCCTGCAAAACACCACAGACCCCTCCCCCAAGCTACCCCATGCCCCAAAGGAACCCCCACCCTGATCCGGGACACCCTTCAGGGCAAACCAGCCAGCACCACCAGTTCACCAGGCCTCTCTCCTATCTAATAAAAGAGTAATATGCAAAAAATAAATAAATAAATAAATAAATAAATAAATAGTGATATGCAAATTGACCATCACTCCAACATACAAGATGGCTGCCCCTATGTGGTCAAAGATGGCTGCCCCCATATGGACACAAGATGGCCACCACAAGATGGCCAGCAGGGTAGGGCAGTTGTGGGTGACCAGGCTGGTAGAGGAAGGAAGTTGGGGGCAACTGAGCCTGCAGGGAAGGGCAGTTGGGGAGAACCCAGGCCTGCAAGGGAGATGAGTTGGGGGAAACCTGCCTGTAAGAGAGAGCAGTTGGGAGGGATCAGGCCTGCAGGGGAAGGCAGTTAGTGGTGACCATGCCTGCAGGAGAGGGAAGTTATGGGTGACCAGGCCTTCTGTGAAGGGCAGTTAGGGGTGAACAGGCCTGCAGGTGAGAGCAGTTAGGGGAAATAAGGCCGGCAGGAGAGCAGTTGGGCATTAATCAGGCTGGCAGGGAAGTGATTAGGGGGTGATCAGGCTGGCAGGCAGAAGTGGTTATGGGCAATCAAGAAGGCAGGCAGGCAAGCAGTTGGGAACCAGCAGTCCTGGATTGTGAGAGGGATGTCCAACTTCCCATTTAGGCCAAATCCTATAGGACATCCCTGGAGGAAGTACCAGATTGGAGAGGGTGCAGGCTGGGCTGAGGGACACCCCCCACCACGTGCACAAATTTTGTGCACCGGGCCTCTAGTAAATTATATAATAAGCAAATTATAATTAGTACTAGAGGCCTGGTGCACAAAAATTGTGCACTAGGATCATGCTTGGTTAAAAAAAAAAAAGAACCATTTTTTTCTGAAAAGTGGTATTGATTATGTGGGAGGTACACATGTGTGGGACAAGAGGTGTGTGGGAAACCTCTGTAACTTCTTTCAATTTGTTGTAAACCTAAGCTTTTTAAAAAATTGAAGGTCTAAAAAAATTTAGAAGGTCTGAATGCATGCAAAATTTTCTGGATATGTGCACATGTGATTTTTTTTTTCTCGAAAAGAGTTGCCTAGATAATCAACCATTTCTCAGAATACTGGGTGATCTTTACAATCCCTTAAATGTTTATTTTAGCTTATTCCCAAATATTTTCATGTTGGCCGTTCTCAATAAACCTGATGTCATCTATCGCTCCACATTAGACATCCTGCACAGAAGTTGAAATAGTTTCCACTGAGCACTGCCAGACCTCAGCTCCCATTCAGAAGCCCGCTTCCAGGCTCACCCAGAATGAGCTCTGAGATGCAGAGCCTCCAGAAATGAGAGCAAGAATGGGGAGATGCCAGATTTTACCTTCTCCAGACCATCGATGTCATTGGGCAGCAACACGAACATGCTTAGGTCACTGTTTTTATATGGAATCCCCAGAATTTGGGCCTGCAGGTCCTTCAGGAGAGTGAAGCTGAAGAAGTCATGCTGGGTCATCATCTGCACAGGTTTACTTGTGTTCTGCAACAAATTCACAGAGCACCCAATGTCCAAAGAGGCATGAGATGACCAGGGGAGCTCACTGAAATGACGCTCTCAACCTAAAACAGTGCTAAGGCTCAGCATTGTCTGTCCATTCTGTACATTGATGGAAATATGACTTCAGAATGTACATTCCATGTGTAAGCACATCAATAGTTAAAGAACCATACCTTATCCAGCCAAAATTCCTCCTCCTTCGTATGTTCTTTCTTAAACTCCCTGTCCCATTGCCCTTTAAAATGCACAATGTTCACCAGCACCAGCTTTGTGGTGCTGCTTAGAGTGGCATCTGGAAACAGGTCCTTGATTTTTTCTGCAAACAAACAACAAATTTGGCCCATTTTTGACATTGTAAGTGATATACATGGCAGATACGATGTAGGTGGACTTGACTGGTCACTAAAAACCTCAGCCAGGCCCTAGCTGATTTGACTAAGTGGTTACAGCATCAGCTCACATCAGTGCACTGAAGGGTCTTGGGTTCAATTCCCCATCAAGGGCACAAGCCTCAGTTGCAGGCTCAAACCCCATCCCTCCTCCACTCAGGGCATATGTGGAAGCAACCAATCAATGTGTGTTTCTCACTTGGATGTTTCTCTCACTCTGTCTTTTCCCTCATTTCTACTCTCTCTAAAAAAATCATTGGAAAAAATGTCCTCTGGTGAGGATTAACAGTAAAAACCTCATCCTGGCCTCACCTGCAGGTTTTATAGGCACTGGGTTCACTGGAAGTTCTCACTGTCCCCCACCTTTTATCCCATTGGATGGATTGAAGTCTGAAATTAAAAAGTTTAGGCTCTGAGATCAGATTGCTTCTGTGAGCATCCTATTTTGCCTCTTACCAGTTAAGGAATTATGGGCAAGTTATTTAAGGTCTCTGTGCCTCAGTTTCCAAATGAGTAAAACAGGAATGAAACTGCTTTATAGAGTTGTTGAAAGGAGTAAATGATCTAATGTGTGTACATCTCTTAGATCACTTTCTGGCTCACAACAAGAACTCAGTAAATGTTAGCTATTATTACTTTTACCCATTTTATATAGTTACCACCAAAGGATATGTTTATAGATTTTAGACAGAGAAGAAGAGAGAGAGAGAGAGACATCAATCTGTTGTCTCCTGTATGTACCCCAACCAGAAATCAAACCCACAACCTAGATATGTGTGCCCTGAACAAATCAAACTCTAAACTACTTTGGTGTATGATATGATACTCCAACCAACTGAATCACATGGCTGGAAACAAAAGCAGGTCTTGATGTAAGAGCTGAATGTTTCTCACTTGATAATGAGAAAGGAAACCCCCTATATTTCCACTCAAAGACCCAGATTCAGAAAGACTCTGATATAAAGGGAAAAAATGTGAACTCAAGACAGACATGACCCAGTTTCAGGACCCTCAGAGATATTATGAATCGCAACCAGGTGTAAATAATTCCCCACTAAGTGTTTCCATGAAGTTGGCTCTATGATCCCCTCTGATTCTCCTTGGCTTTCTCTACAATTTGCAGTGCCTTCCCCCACCCCTCATGTTCAGGCCTGCTTTTCCAACCCTATAAAACCCATACTAAGTTCCCTCCCCAAACTTGTTTACCCTGGTCCCCCACAAAGTGCTAACCACAGGGCTTCACTCACAATGGGCACTCAAGGAGTATTTTTATGATGAACGACCCATCCATACTCTACCATGTGTTTGGCTTTCAACCCAGGAATTAATCTTCTTTCGACTTTCATCTGCTGCATTTACAAAATCAACGGGTTCCAGAGAAGCATGATAATATTTTTCAACATAATCTAAGTATTTCTTTAGGAAAAACAGGGAAGGAATAGAAAAAGGTTGAAATTCAATTTATCTATTGCCAACATCTCTAAATAAGTTCAAGATCACTAATATTCTAAGCAGGGTTTGGGGGCAAATCACTTTGAGTACTTGCATGCACCATTTATGCAAGTGCAATAGGGTTAAAGCAAAAATCAGATTTAAACTGCCGAGATTACAAAAGAGCTCTCAAGGGGCCAGGATGTCTGAAAAACAGGCAGGGGTATGCCAAGTGATCTGGGCCAAAGCAGGCAGTCAATATAGGCAGCATGCCACCAGGACCCACAGTCCTAACAGAGCCATTGGCCATTCATAAATACCACTCACAGAAGTGGTGGGCACAGCAAAACTTACTTGAAGGAAAAGGTATGTCTTCTCTCCAAATAACCTGTTGGCTATTTTCAGTTCATAATTATTATTGGGTTTGCTTATTTCACTCAGAAATGTTTGGAATTGATGGTGTATCTCTTCGGTCTTCTCAATCTTCAAAACAAAACAAAAACTCAATGAGCTATGTTAGCAAAAGCAAGCCTAGCTTCTGCCCCCAAGAGGACATGGCTGCTGGGTCTCTCCCTCCACTTGGCAGCCTTGAGGATGGCCCATGAATTTGGTGTGGCCCTGGATGTCAGCTGGCTTTTACACAAATCACTAATGTAAGTCACAACCAATCTCAACTCCACAAAGAAGCTTATTCTTTGGCCCAATACCACAGATCTAGCTTTTCTGGCTCAGGTTGCATTTTTCATCTCAAATGTAATTGCTCACTAAGTGGTTCATATGCTTGCTTTTAGCTTCCTACAATACTAAGCAACTGGGAGAAGTAAATGATTCCTCAGATGACTCTTATCCACTTAAACTTGGCCATATCTGTTCCAGACAATGGATAAGAAAAGTAAATCTTGATCGTGTAAGCAGTACTTTGTTAGCTATATACTGGACTGAATTGATATTTTTTCTGATTTCTGAGGGAGGGGGGCAAAAACTTTTCTAGACTTTTTTGTAGAATCCATCAATTTTCTGATTGAAGGCTGAAGAGTGCTTCATGGCAGGGCCAGATGACAGCGTCCATAAAACAGAGGAATACTGCCCTCTTCCTGTTAGTTGATGTCTGCCTACCTCTATCCACCATTCACGCTGGATTCGAGGGAGAGTCATTTTAATTTTGACCTGAAAGGTTATCCCTGATTGTACTGAGAATGGAAAGGCCTTCTTCCTCTAGAATATAAAGCCAATGGTTCTTTTGTTTGTTTTCTTGCTTCATCTTTTTATTTCATGACGGAGTACTCAATGCCCAGAGTAGTATGTGGCACTTAAAAGACACTCAGTTAATATTTATGCTACTGAACATTTGAAGACATTCAGATGGAAATACATGCTGCTCTAACAAAGTATCTGAGGTTGAATTTAACCTCTGGCTCTCTCCTTGTTACTGTGAGCCTTTAAATGTCCAATGATCATTCATGACTGCTCAGGTTGACTGATATGTGATGTGAGCAGATCAAGGTTGAACCTATGGTGAATAATAGATTAATATAAAGAGAAAGATGTAGTGGTAGTATCAGGGGACTAAGTTAACTTGATAAATGGAGAAAGGAAGTAACAGCCTACTGTTAAGTTTTGAGGTTTGAAAACATACTATCTCTGTGGATGGGGAAACCCCAAACTAAGAAATTAATTTAAAATGGCCCTGGGTTGATAACATCCCAGGATTTTAATCCAGAAAAAAAAAATTACCTGTATTAGAAAGGTAACTACATCTCAGGTTTTGCTAGACAACCATAAATTACCAACCAAATATTCACTCATATTCCAAAACTATAAATAATGAGAAAATAAGTCCCACATCAAGAAATGATTTTTTTTTTTAAAGCCAAGAGCCATTTTGGATTCTCAAGAACTTTAGATGTTGATTATCAGATATCACACTTAAAAAGCAGCATTTTGAAAAGAGATATTGAAAATATGGTGGAGAAACAAGATACTGTTATCAAGTTCCAGGTTCATTTTATAATCAACTAGAATTCCTACATGACCAATAAGCACTGAAATTTAAAAGCTCAATAGA
>PVJN01063426.1:0-10629 GCA_004026805.1 Lasiurus borealis
CGTCAGCTTTGAGAGAGTCACCAGAGCTGGGCCACTGGCCTGGAGGCCCGAGCGCCACCTTGGCCTAAGGACCCAGAGCTGCTCCTAGAAAGAGCTGACGTCAGGAAATGACCCATTACTGGCTTCTTTCATCGTGGAAAAGGTTAGAAATAACCGTTCTACTTAAGCCTGGGGAAAAGCCCAAGTTCCACCAAGAGATGACTGAGCCCGGTTCATTCAGCCTTTAGACTCTAAAGTTTAGAGGGACAGGGCCTGTGATAATGGCAATCCTCTTAAGAAGAGCCACATTTACCTGTTGGTTCTATCCTAATAGGAATACAAACTTAGAAAAATGAGAGAACTTGAGGATATTGGGCAACTAACAGACATGTGGGAAGCTCAATGCCGTATGGAAATGTCTCTCTGTATGAGGTACCGGGGGTGTGCAGAGAGTTTTGTGAAATCTCAGAGGACATGTAACCTACCAACCTACCTTTGTACCAACCTACCTATGTACCAGCCTATCTACGTACCAGCCTACCTACATACCAACTTACCAACCTATCCACGTACTTACTTCCTGCACCCCCTTCCCTTCCTTGTCCCATCCTCTTCTCCCACCCTCCCTCCGTCCATCCTTCCTTCAGCTGAGGTTTTCTAGAGCCGTGGTCAGCAAACTGCAGCTCGCCAGCCACATGCGGCTCTTTGGCCCCCTGAGTGCGGCTATTCCACAAAATACCACGGTCTGTTTTGAAGAAGTGGCATTAAAAGAAGTTTAAGTTTAAAAAAGTTGGCTCTCCCAAGAAATTTCAATCGCCGTGCTGTTGATATTTGCCTCTGTTGACTAATGAGTTTGCCGACCCCTGTGCTAGAGGAAGCAACATACATGCTGAGTCTGTAGTATGACTAAGAAGACAGAGGCAAAAGTGAGAGGGCCATTCCAGGCATCAAATACTGTGACTCATGGGAAACTGTAAGAATCCTAGTGATGTTGAAGCATAAAAACCGAGGAAGGAAGTGGTCAGAACTGTGGATGCAGAGGGAGGCAGAAACCAGACCAAAGACGGCTTTGTAGGCCACGCTCAGGAGCCTGGGCTTTCTGCCCTGGGGAGCGGGGAGCCTCTGGCAGGCGGCAGACAGGGGTGTGGCAGGGCCCCAGGGGCAGATAAGGGGAGACAGGAGGACCAGGGGACGAGGCACTCAACCAGGCGGTGGCAACAGGAATGAAAAGAGAAAGGACAGGTTTGAGAACTTTCAAATGGAAAGAAAAAAAAAAAAAAGAACAGGAATCATTGCTCTGTGTGGAGGAGGCGGCCGTGAGGATGACCCCGTATTTCTAGTTTTGTTGGAATGGCCGTTGGTGGTGCTGTGGGGAGTGGAGCACGGTGAGGAGGGCTCCGGCTAGGAAAAGTGCGCCTATTCTCCATCCAGCCATCCAACAAGTTTTACTGAGCACCTATCCAGTGCCAGGCACAGAACCCCGTGCCGAGATCGCCAAGATTACTTCCCAGCTCTGCCGTGCAGGAGGGAGTCAGCAAGGTCAGCAGAAAACCACTGATTTTGCCCCAATCCAGGCAGAGCCAGGGACAGGTGCTGGAAGAGAAGGGGAGCACCTGGGCCCCCCTCCTGCGGGCTGGTCACTGCCCACTGTCCTCGCTCCCTTAGAAAGTAGCCAAGGACAGTAATGAGCAATGACAGCAGGAAGAGAAGGCACCAACGTCCAATTAACAACAGGTGGTAAGGCTGTCAGTTCAAATCTCCGTCTCGGGAGCCAAGCCGAGATGGGGCTGAGTCCAGATCAGCATTCCAACTCTATTGGACCTGCAGCGCTAATTGCTCGGCGAAGCCCTTGCGCTCCCCCTCGCCCGCTGGGTGCTGCTCTGGCGGCTCCCAGGTTCCAGGCCGCTGCTGGTTCCCACACAGGCCCCTGCTTACATTCTGCCCCCTCCTCACGGAAGAGGGACCGGATTTTTTCAGGCCGTTCAGAAGGTACCCACAGCCCGGCCTCTGCAGCAGCGGACAGCTCTGGCTCCATCCACCCACATCCTCTTCATTTTGTCTCAATAAGATGACATTCAAATCTTGGAAAATCAATACTAGCCCCAGCTTTGCTGTATCAGCAGAAGAGCCGTTCACCCAGGACGATGGCTGCGGTGCCGGCCGGTCCAGCTCAGAGGTCCCGTGGCCAGGCCAGCCCTTGCCTTTAACAGCCGACACAAGAGGCCGGCTGGGGAGCTCACACACAGGGGGCTTCCTCAGCACTGGAAGAGGGGTGTTGCAGATAGTGGTCTCCCCCAAGTCCTTTAAACACACACACATATCTTGATTGATTTCAGAGTGGAAGGGAGGAAGAGAACCATCAATGATGAGAGAATCATTGATCGGCTGCCTCCTGCATGCCCCACACTGGGGAATCGAGCCCACAACTTGGGCATGTGCTCTGATCGAGAATCGAACCTTGTCTTCCGGGCTCACGGGTCGACGCTCAACCACTGAGCCACTGGGGCCAGGCCCACCATGCTTTCTTGAAGGTGAAGAAACCTTGAAGCCTGCAATCTGGGCCTGTGCCCTCACCAGTGACCTCCTGGTTCAGAGGTCTACACCAACCACTGAGCCATGCTGGCTGGGCTCTCACAAAGCCCTTAAAATGCAGAGATGAGCCACTTGGGAAGTGATCTAGATCCCGAGTCTCTAGTCAGAATGATGCCATTTCACTGCCTTTCTATAGAATTTGAGCGACTACAGGATCCTCCTGGATAAAAATACCCCCAGGGCCCATAACTAATCCTATAAATACAGAGTCCTATAAAGTATCTTTTCTGCCAAAGCTGGGAAAAAAAACACACACACATGAATTCTGGAACCCTGCCACTTACCAGTGTAACCTAAAGTCTCTGTATCTCAGTTTTCTTAGCATTACAAAGAGAATAACAATGATATGGACTTTCTGAGTCCGCTGTGAGGATTAAACATGATAGCCTAGGGCTCTGAGGTAAAGAGACTGTTTAAAATCCCCCTAAGAAAACTCTGCATCTTTACTTCCAGTTCTTACTTCACAATAAAGAGACTATTCCATTCCTCAAGAGTCTAACAGTGACCCCACTGAAAAAGAAGAAAAATTTGCATTTCATTATTGGAGTGGTGTGGTTAGCATGTTGAAGATGCTATTAAATGGCACCAATTTTCACATTAAGTGGACATGAGTTATTGCTGAATACTTGAGGCTGTCTCTGGAGAATATGACATCATAGTCACAGAAATGGCCAAGTCAGATCCCATGGTACGTCTTGATGTCACATTAAGAGAAGACGAGAGGAGACGTCTGGGCATGGGCAGGGGGAAGTTCTGGCTCCTTCCCCTGGTGAGGCAAGAGTGGGGTGGGCAGGGGCAGGAGCTGGTTGAACGTGCAGAGAACCTCAGAGTCTTCTGAGGATCAGCTGACAGAAATGACATTTCCCCGGCAAGACGTTGGGTGGTATTACCTTGTCCAGGCAGGTAATAAAGAGCCCCAAGTGGCTCTGATTCACCTAATTCTAGGGATGATCTGGCTTCTTTTTCATTGACCACCTAAAAATTCCTTATAGGAAATTGCAACACACCGATGTGTGAGAGGGGTGGAACGGGAGCAGATTTTTCACATGATCAAAAAATCATTTCTTTCTGTGAAAGGTGCTTTTAATGCTAATCCCGTTCAGAGGTTACTAACCAGGGACCCACAAATCCCCAAGGGATCCCGGGGTAGAATTCAGGTCGTCCATGGAGTTGGATGGAAAAAAATCCCACTGATATTTTCACTAACCTCCAACTGAAATCAGCACTTACATCCTTTATGAATGTAGGCGACAGTCAGCAGGCCCTGTGATTGTCACCTATAGAAATCAGCATTTTTATGACATATTACCATTACTGCAATTCACACCAGGGATTTGGAAACTTTCTATAAAGGGCCAGATGGCAAATAATTTGGCCTCTGAGGGCTAAACAATCTCAGTCCAACTATTTCACTCTGCTGCAAAAACATGAAAGTAGGCAGTATGGCCTAGAGTGGGTATGGCATGTTCCAATAAAACTTTATTTACAAAACAGTCTGTGGGTTGCAGTTTGCCGACCCCTTGGTGTACACACATTCTGACAGAAATTATAGTACTGATCAGGTCTGGTTACTTAATATGTGAAAAAAAAAAGTAAGTATGCGTTATTATGTCATATATTTGTGGGCATAGAAAATATTTTAATAATTATGTTCTATACCTTGAAACATATTCTGAGAAGGCATCCGTAGGCTTGGCCAGGTCACCAATAGTTCATGGCAGGAAGATTAAGATGCCCTGTCACAGATATATGTGCTTGTGTACAAATGACTTATGGGCAGAGGCCAGGAGTGATGGGGAAGAGAAAGCTGGAGAGACAAAAATCAGAGTGGTAGAACATATTGTCGAATGAAGCCACTCAGATATGAAATAAAAACTCCCTGGGCTTTCCATGGCAGTTGATGGAAAAAAGGCCCTCCCCTCTCCCCCATTTACAGTGACTGCCTAAAGGGATGGAACCCCCAATGGGGAACCAAACCCTCAACCTTTTGGTGTTCGGGTGGATGCTCTATCCCACCGAGCCACCTAGCCAGGGCCCCATGCTATTCCTTTCCCCAAGTGTTTACAGTGAAGATCTGTTACTTAGCACCGTGGGTTTATAGGCCCCAAATGGAGACTTGTCTTGCTGATGTTTTCCTCCCCCAAACGCTCCCTGCACAATGCCTTCTGAGGTGTTAGGGAGCAAGTTTTCTCTCTGCGATTTCTCTTTAGAAACCCGGAGCTGAAGGGATAGGAGGGCGGGGGAGGGCCTTGCAGGGGAAGAAGGGACACGAGGGGAACAGGCATCTCTGGGCCTGGTCAAGGTCAAAGCTCGACAAAAATATCCTTAGGGTCTCGGGACAGTGAAGCCGACAGAGAAGATACATCTTTTCTCGTGGAAGACAGGCTGCTTTGTCCGCTAAGGGTAAGCCCTACCCAGTTCTAATAATGCGACAGCAAAATATAATGTGAGGAGAAAGCACCTTCTGCTTAGTACTGTACTAAACGGCTCTGGGTTACATTTACAATTTTAATAAACTGATTTGTCAAAACTGTCAGAATCAAGGGAGATCATCTGGATACCAGATGAACAAAAATATCTGTAATTATAAGTTGTCCATTTTTCTCTTTCATCTTCTATATATGTATCTGTGAGCAGCTACATATTTTCATGCACGTACATACACATAAATTTTAAGTCATTTTTTAAAACCTGTCATAATAAAATTCAGGAGTGGAAAATACAGTTCTCATGGGAGAGCAATGGGACTTGAAGGCTGAGCTGCACTCCCCGCCCCAGGACCAACATCTTTAGGCTGAACCCTTCTGTCAGAGCCAAAACATTTCAGTTTCGTTACCACCTGGACGGTTCCCAATCCCTGCTGATCACTCACTTGCTGTGTGACCGCAGGCAAGTCACTGAACCTCTCTGGATATCTGGGTGTAAAATATCTTGATATGTGTTAACTGCCCCATATATGTGGTACAAGTGTTAATGAGAACCCAAGCCCTCTGAAGAATGCTATGAAATTGCCAGGAATTTGTCACGAATGAATTCACTCATTCAAATATGTCTCCCAGGTTGAATCAGAAGCTCATCTTGTACAAGGTTAAGTGTGACATTATGATGCGTGCCTGCTTTTAACTGGAAGGAAGCCTGCATTTCAGGACACTGAACTCTGTTTCCATACAAGGGGTGAGAGGGCTGATGGGAGAGATGAGAAGGAGGGAGTATAGCTGGGGACACAGAAATTGATGGGATTGTGGGACATTTCCTTTGGGGGCCCTGGATCTGACTCCCTTTGGGGAATAGCGGGGGGAGGGGAGGGGAAGGAGAGGAGACAGTCATCATTATTCTCAGGGTAGAGAATTTGAGCTAGAATTTGCACACACCTGGAGGATGAAGATGTAAAACGAACCAGTGTTAGCATGGGCAGGCCACGTGGGAGAGTTCCCACATACTAGAGGTCAACGTCCTTTACATTTTATTTTTATTGGCAGATCAATAAGAGATGCAGGCTCTGGATGAGCGTAGCTAGGAAGCTAACTTTTTCTTTGGGGGGGGGGGCGTGCAGGGAGGTGTGGATAGTTGATTTTTAAGCCTGACATTCTGAATGTACCCTGAGGGGTTAAGGGCTGCCGTGAGTGTCTCTGTGGCAATTTTCCAGCCCTGCCACACAGCAAGCACCCACTGTGCTGGGAAGTACAATTTACTCAAGTATTTTGCTGATGTCCAGGCCTGTGTCTTTGGGGACGGAGAAGAATCTGCCATTCTAAGCAAGACTTGTGGCCTTTTCAAGTCAGACATGGACACAGAGGTAGAATAACAGTGCTTGCGGGGACCCTAAAAACCTGTTAGGATACATTCCTTAACTTCCCAGGAGAGAGCAAAGGTCCAGAGTGGCTAAGTGACTTGCTCGGGGCTCCACCGTGAGCTACTGACGAAGCTGGAGGGTGAGGCCGTGTCAGTCTCCAGATTGTTCACCTGCCTGCAGACAATGGCAAAATGCTAACCAGGGGTCCTTCTTCGTTACTATTCTCTCTGGACTATTTAATAGAAGCAGTCTTTCAAAGGGATGAAACACTCGACTGTACAGAAAAGTGGGACTACGTTACGAACAACGGATAGAATAAAACATTCTCGAAAGCCTCGCCACTGAGCAGAAGCTACTTTCAGGAGGAACACAAACATCTGTGGGTTTTCTAGACTTCCTATTTCATCTTCTCTGTCAGGCCTGGCTCCCCCTGTTTTGTCTCTACCCATCAGCCACTGGGGACCTGCATCCTACACGGACCTTTCTAGCAAGCGCACCTGGGCTCGGGTCCCTCTGTGGCCTTGCTCCCTCGCCTACCCCTCCAGGGGCCTAGGTCCTCGCCGACTGCCACTTTAATCATTTGTTAATTTGCTTAAACATCTGGTCAAATTTTGGAAATAATCTCAACAGGAGGGTTTATGCTAATGTCACTTGGATGCTGAGAGTTTCCACATGCCTCCTCTCTCCCCCTTCTGCGTGCATGCACACAAAAACACACACACACACAAGGACACACGGACACACAACCAAGGATTGTGAGACAGGCCACGCTAAGAAAGAGAAAATCAAGGGTGTGATGTTGGCCTCTCTCTAGGTTGTTCTTCGGGGGGTCTAAACTCGATATGCTACAAAGTAAGCATACCTGCTCCCCTCCTCCTTTCTCCATGAATGGGACCACTTTCTACTCAGTTGCCCAACCAGACCTGGAATAATATTCCCAGATGCTCCCCTCTCTACTACATTCTGGACTCACTATGCCCTTGACCCTCCCAGAGCCCCCGAGCTTTCACCTCCTCACCTCTCATTCTTAACTCATTCTTAACTACCCCTGCCTTACTGCAGGCATTCGTCACTCATCATCAAGATGAGTATCACCACCTGATGGTTTTCCTGGACCAGTCTCACCCCCTTTTCAACCCATTTTCCACACTATAACCAAAGAGGCTTTTCTGAAACACATGCCTGGCCATATTGCCTTCTGAAAACTCCACAGGCGCACCCCCCAAGCCTCAAGATCAGCCTCTGTCTCTCCCACCTCAGCTCCTATGTATGTGCCACAGCCTGGCCTTCCTGAACCAAGCGAAGCTGTTTGCGCTCTGACCTCTCCTGTCCATGGACTTTGTCCATGCTGTTCCCTCTTCCCTGCTGCCTGCCTGCTTCCCACTTGTCCTTCAAGACTCGGTTCAAGCAATCATTTCTCTGGGAAGGCTACCGTGGCACATGGGTGGTGCCTAAAGACATCTGTTGAATAAATGAATAAAGGAAACAAAATGGTGGAAACATGTTCCAGTGAACATCTCTCTTTCCTACAGAAGCACAGCAAGGGGAAAGGGAGGCACGTGGGCTGGGGAACGAGGATTGTGGCTGAATGTCATGGCGTGGGCAGGAGCCCCGTGTTTTTGGTGCCTTTGTGAAAATCACCTTTTCCAAAGTGAGACTGAGTCCAAAAGAAAAGTCTCTTCACGGAAGGCCTGAAGCTGGAACAATAACATGATTGCCTGCGTGGAACCACCGGGAACCATCAAATCACAGTGACCATGGCTGATCCCACTGGCAACTGCCAAGCCAATTGTCTTGAAGTGTAACTCGAGGCAACCACAAAGAACTCGGAGAACCCAGTGACCTCTGGGTCAAGTCGGTTTAATCTGGCTGGACGGATGAGGGAGTGGTGGAGGGAGATGTATTCTGCCTCATATGGTGACGATACACATTTAGATGAGGAGTCCCTGGGTTTTAGGGGCAGGGAGGAGGAGGGGACAGGGGTGGAGAGAACACCCCTCATTTTCAGGGAAGAAAGTGAAACTCTTCATGACTCTCTCAGGCCCATGCAGGAGCTGTGGGAGAACCCGTTACGTTTGAAATTCGGAAATTTCCAACAGCAACGGACATGGCGACAAGACTGGTCTTGAACGGAGGAGGGGTATCAGAAACAGACGGAAGAGCCTTCCCCGAGAAGCCACGCCCTCCACTACCTCTCCCCCAGAGAGGCCACGAGCCTCCGCTGTGCCGTGGGGAGAATGCCGGGCATTGTTCTCCTCAGAGATAGAGGGTCTCTGCTCCTTCCTCCCCCCAGGAGCCAGACTGCTCTCTGGCCGAGTCTCCGTCACCGACACCTCCTTGCCGCCATCACCTGCTCCTTATAAACCACTTCACTCGAGAATTCAGTCTTAGGAAGGAAGAAAGGGGCTTCTAGCTGGGCTGCCTCATAATCCAGCACCATCGTTCCAGATGTTTTGACTCACTTGAAGGGAGTTCCTTGTCTCGACTGTCCATCTCAGGCAGCTTATTAGGGAGCGTGCCCTCCAAAGGGTTAGAGATAAGTCTCGGGGGGCGGGGGTGGGGGGGAGTGCATTCCCCTATCAAGACTTCATCACCCAGCAGGGGCTACTTAGAAGCCGGGCTTCTCAGCTTGTCTCCTCCACAAGGTGACACCAAGGCCTTCCTGTCAGCCGCGGTTTTGAGGAGTGATGTCATCCGCGGCTTGGGTCATGTGGGTGCGGGCAGTCTCCTTTTCTGAATTACGGAGGTGCCCAGAGGCGGAACTGACGGGTCATGCGTGAAGGGCCATCGGAGCAGAGAGAATGGTCTTTAGGGGCAGAGACCTCCAGAGTCGGAGGTGAACCCGAAGTCTCCAGAGACGCTGCCTCGTGGTGTTTGGAGAAGACAGCGTCTCCCCAAGCCCATCTGCATCAAAGGCAGGCTGACCCCCAACCACCTCCTTTCCAGCAAAAGGAGTTGCTGCGTCCAGTGGATGACAATATGCGGTTCCTCAGATCATCTCACCAGCAGTGTGACCCTTTCCTTTTTTTTTTTTTTTGTATTAGATTGTTGGGAACCCCTGGTCACTGGGAAAGTCCATGAGGGTTGTGACTGGACGTCTCAGAAATGCTCGGTTTGGGCTGTGACAGAATGAGAAAACTTGGTTCTGTTTTCTTCAACAGGATGTCCCTGGGCCTTACTTTTCTCATCTTAAAAATCAGTCAAGAAGCTGAAACTAATGGTTAGCTTTTTCCTCCATATCGCATATCTGAGAGATAGGCATCTTTCTCAGGAAGAGTGGGGATGCTTTGCAAATCGGAGCGGGGAAGGTCAGAAAGAAGAAAAGTGGTCAGAACCTCCTGGATTGGAAGAATAAGGGACTTCCTCAAATGATAAGTGCAATTTCAGCCTAAAGGAGTTCTAAGATCCCTCCTGCACAGGAAACTCTGATACCCCCGCAACCTCCCACTCCTTCGTGTTCTCTCTCTTTGTTCTCCAGGGAGGTTGGGAACCCCTTTCTTTCAAGTGACACCGCCAACATGGTTTGCTCACCTGGGGGTGGGCTCTTGAGCTTGCTCCCAGAAACTCTCCTGGTGGCCAAGTCTTAGCGGTAACTGGCGTTTTGTACTTTGAGAAGTCTTTATCAAAAATAGCACACATATATCAAATCCTACATTTGTCAAAAGTAACTCCCCATAAATGACTTTTTATTTTTTCTGGCACAGATGATCACAGGTTATTGCTTAAGTTTCTGTGATTTAATTAGAGATTTTTAATCACGGAGGGTTCAACTATGGAAATATTCCGTACGTTCTGATGATGAAAAACAGACATCTCCAGGCAAATTTTTAAAAATAAAATCCACATACTTTGTTCCTTACACGACATCACGTAAGTGATGGTCTGCACACAGTGACTCACTCAGCGAGCCCAAACTCTGGGCGCACGGGTAGGGGGCCCCTCTGGGTTCTCCCACCTCGGTTCCCTGGGATGCAGGAGCCACCCCCATTCTCTTTCAATCAAACTAGGGAGCTGTCCTTTTCTCTTTAATTCTCTGCAAAACCTACGAGAGAGAGAGAGAAAGATTGAGAGAGAGAGAGAGAGAGAGAGAGAGAGAAATAGAGAGGGAAATAAGAACTGCTGTGAGAAGGTTCAGTGGCAAATAAGGAAAGTGGGAAAGTGGGGGGTGGGTGGGTGGGGTTGGAACTCAACTAAAGAAAACAGGGGGTCCTAGAATCCTAGCCCCCCGAGGGGCGAGTGGGTGCCAAGTCCTGCCTCTCTCCTAA
>PVJN01063427.1:0-10751 GCA_004026805.1 Lasiurus borealis
TTAACACTTTGATACAGCCTTGTGAGAAACCCTGAGGCAGAAGATCCAGGTAAGCCATCCCTGGACTCTTGAGCAACAGAAAATGTGAGATAATAAATGCTGTTTTAAGCCTTTAAGTGTGTGGTAATTTGTTACTCAGTAACAGATAACAAAAACAAGTTATTTTCAGTTCTTTTGCTATTACAAAATGTAGTGCTATGAACATTGTTATACATGTGCCTCAGAACACAGAACACAAAGCTTAAGTTTCTCCTGGTTATATGCTACATATATGCCTAGGAACAGAATTGTAGGAGGGGGTAGAAGTTATAAATGTTCAATGTTACTGATCAGAGTTAGGGTCACACAACATGGCTATGGTATCTCAGTCAGGAGTCAAGCTTGTCTTCAGTCCACAAAACTTGGGATCAGTCTGTGAGCAGGGTTGAGAGTCATACAGAGGACACATTTAAGAGTCAATCCACGGGCTTGGTTTAGAGTAAGAATGTGGCTACATTTGGAGAGAATCTGAAATCTGGGTTTGGACAGAGTTGGAGGAGACTGTGAAGGTAGATTTGGGGTCAGTCTAGTAAGGTCAGAGTTAGAAGTCAGATTCTCCTAGTGCAAAAAACCTAACAATGTAGTATCATCAACCTACAAAGCAGTGGCCACCCAGGGCCTAGCTGCCCACGAGGTAAGACCCATTTTGGGTATAAAAGCCCTCAAGGGGTGAAGGGTGCAGCAAAAGGGAGGCAGGACCTCACTGCCTACAAGGATCCAGGCAGAGAGAGAAGGTTAGCACAAGAAAGAGAGCACAATGCTTTTAATGGGGGCAGCCTTGTCCCATATTCCCCAAATATTCTCAACCATACCTAGTGGGAGAGGAGGGCGATTCGGTATAGGCACAGCAGATGTCTTCCCCACACCACACCTGGCTGAACCCACTCCTCCTCCCTCCCTTTCCAGCAGCTGCCCTCCTCCAGCCTCCAGATGGGTCCCAGATGAGCACCCAGGAGAGGCCAGGGACTCCCTCAGCTGCCTGGGGCAGCTTCCCCGTGGCCCAGGGCACAAAGAACTAGCCTACATGGAGACATCACTGTCCTCACAGCTGGATGGGGACCCGGTTCTAGTGGTGCGGACCCAATCGGGGGACCATCCCCCAAAGCCCAGCACAGGGAGCTCCAAAATGGAGCCCCTGGTGTCTCTCACTGCTTTGGAGTACACACCAGGTCTCCGCACACGGTTTCTGGGTTCTGGAAAGTAGTCCATTCTCCTGATCCGGGTGGAGTGGAAGGAAGTGGCTCAGTTCCGTGCTCAGATGTAAGGGCTCCTGCCCCACCGCCCACTCACCATGCTCACCCTCACACTAAGGGAGGGGCTCCAGAAGGCTCTTAGAGGCAGCTGGATCCGCCCACCTGCCCGCCCCCTTAGTCCACATTCTGTGGGTGCATGGGCTGTTCTGTGAGTGTGTCAGCCTTTTCAGGGCTCTGGCAGATACTGGGGCATCCCTGCACATCCTGAGCAGCTGCTCAGCTCACCGCTGCTTCCTTTCGGCTTGCTGGAGCCGGCGGGAGAGGTCGTCGATGCGCACGTTCTTGAGCTGAAGCAGATGCTCCAAGCGCCGCACCTTCATCTGCAGGACCTGGGCCACGGTGCAGAGGTCAAATCCAGGGACTCACTGCCCTCATCCCGTCTTCCACAGGCCCCAAGCCCCCGCACCTTCCCAGTGCTCTCACCTGCACGGTCTCCTGGGAGGCCAACAATTCCTGCTCCTTTTCAGCAATCTGGAGGATGAAGCTTGGGTCCCCCTGCTGCATCTGGCTATACCCAGGACGCCGGGGCACCGGCTGCCGGCCCCCCCTGGGGTGGGAAGCAGCTTAGGGGAGGCCTGGCCCTCATCTTTCCAGTGCCCCTTGGCCAGGTCTCCCCACTCCCTTACCCCATTCCTGCCTTCTCTACCTGATCTGGTAAGGTCAGGTACTCCAAGTTTCCTCACCTGAGCTGCCCCCCTCCCTGGGGGTCCTGGGCACCTTCTCCTCGGGCCTTCTGGGACAAACCTGAGAAGAGGTAAGTGTTGGAGTAACCCTCCTGGAGTCCTATTTTCCTCCTCCCCGCCACCTTCCTCCCTACCTTTCCCCCTCAAGGAAGGAAAGGAGAAAAGCTTCCCCTGGAGGGAGGAAAAGTAAAAGCCACTTTACCCACGTCCATGTAGCCGCTGCCATCCTGGGGAACCAGCTCCTAAAAGAACCCCCGGGGTCCACTGTGAGCTCGAGCTTGCCCATCCCCAAAGGGCCGCATGTCCCTTCCACCCACCATCCCCCAGGCCAGGCTCTCTTTAACCAGGCACACTTCTTCCACACTCATCGCCAAGGTGGAGGCTTTCTGCAGGCTGGGAAGCACCCTCCGCGCAGTGGGAAAAGTCTGAGTAGGGTGGCACCTGTAAGGAGCCCGAGCCCTGCTTCTTGCGTCTCCGCCGCTCTTCCAGGCGCTGCCTCAGTGGAAGGAGCACCAACTCCACCACACCAGGGGTGCACTGCACGATCTGGTGCATCACGTCCTCCGGCACCGAGAAATTCAGCTTGTTCAGCACCTTCCTGGAGGGTAGACACAGGGATGGCAGATTAAGTCCTTAGGAAATGAAGTGAGGGAGGTGGGGGAGAATAAAAGGGGTGCAGCGGTCGCTGGGCTAAGTGCACAGCCCTGGGGGAATGGAAGAGCAACATACCTGAGCCCTGTTCTTAGGTGTCCCAAGTTACCTTTCACCTCCCCGATAGAAGAGTCCCTTAATGTTGTCACCAGACAGTTCTGTCTGCCTGGGCTGTGGAGACCATAGGAGGTGGACGGGCTGGGGAAGCTCTTCCTGGGAGCCCAGGCTAGGGGCTAGAAATCCTGCTAGTACACCCAGATATTCTGCTACCTGTTCAGGTGACCCCAGTTGTTGAGCTTCTGCTGGAGAGAGTTGGCAGGAACATAATTGTGCATCTCCACCATCTTGGGAAAGTAAAACTTGATGACTTCTGCAACCAGGACTGAAGGAGTAGGAGTGGGAGCAGACATGGAAGATGGAGGGATGGGAAAGGGAGAAGAGGAAGAGAGAGCAAACGGGTGGAATGGGAGAATCATGGGTGGCAGAGTGGTGGGGCCCAGTGGAAAGGTGGAGATGTGGAAATGGAAAAGGATGATGGGAAGAGAGGGCAAAAGAGGACAGGGGAGAGTGGGGAAAAGGAAGTGAGATCAGTGATCAGCTGGAGACTAAGCCTTCAGCATATTCCAGAGGGGCTATATTCCTTCTCCATTAACTCAGGGATCCTGGGTCTCCATCCTAGGCATTCCTATGAATACATACACACACACTCCAACACCAAAGTCCCAGGAGAAAGTCACAGACTCACACAGACTTATGTGATAAGATCCCTTTACAGATATGCACATAGGATAGAATGTGTAGATACAAAGGAAACATACCTGTCCAGCCACACATAGCACATAACACACACTACAACATGTCCGAGCACACATATAGCACACATACAAACACACAGAGATGGACACATACACATATTTCCATCACTGGAGTTCCAAGAGACAGTTACCAACATACACATGAAAGTACAAAGAGACATACATTAAAATCCCAGGAGACAATCTTAAACACACAGACACCTACACAATCACAAAGCAACACATATGCACACAAGACTCCCCTACATACATACAGGACAAAATGTGTCAATACACATATGAGCACACACACACTCTGACTCCCATAAAATAAACATAGAACATAGCAATGTGCATGCACACATGCAGAGATGCAAAGATACATACACAGATATGCATCTTAATCATTAAGTCCCATGAGAGTCACTGACTCACACTCTCAGACTCATTTCTGCAACTGAAGTCCTAGGAGATAGACAACCCCCCAAACATGCACACCACACACGTACACAAGCATAACGATATGTTTACACGAGGACCCCTTCTATACGTGCATTCAGGACAGGAATGTGGACATACACAGGCGCACACCTCCGTCACTGAAGTCCCGGGAGAGATTTCTCTTGGGCCGGGACAGAGGGATGTTGTCTATCCACAGGTACAGCTGGTGCAGCGCCTCCTCGTCCACACTGCCCGCCATTGGCACCCTCGGCAAAGGCAGGCTGATCCAGCTGTGCAGCGTCCAGTCCCAAACTCACGGCCACTCAAGCGTCTCCTCCTTCGCCGCCAGGGCATCCAGACCCGCTTCTCCTTCTCTAACCTGGAAAGTCCCGTCCCAGCTGGGAGAAGCCATATTGTTTTCTGAAACCATGACAACCATCCTTGCCTCCAGAGAGCAGAGGCTTCTGGGAGTTGTAGTTCTTCCCGGTTACCTCCTGTCAGGCCTCACGATTTGAAAAGGCGTTTATAGGTGGTCTTGTCTTCCCCGTCTCCCAAGAAGAAATGATTTTTGGCCACGCCACTTGAGGACCAGCTACTGGCTCACTCTGGGTCTTTCCAAAGTCAACCAGGCCCCCAGAACACTACACCAGCATCCCCAGAGCTGGGACCCCCTTCTGGATTATTTAGCCGTCAGTCCCAAGTGAAGGCAGCATCTGCTGCTTCCCATCTGGACTTTGTGATAGTACCTCCTTGCTGGATCCTTCCTCAAAGCTCTGTGCTCATAGGTCCATCACCCCATCCCCTATCCCCATCCCAGTCCTAGCAGTATCCTGGTGGGGCATTTAGTGGGAAACCTAGACTCCCAGGGAGAACACCAGAGCTCAAGGCCAGTGCCTTGGTCAGGTCATTTAACTCCTCCCTATTAACCTCCTTTGTAAAATATTGATAGTCCTCACCTATTTGTTTCAATGCTGTAATAGGGAGAATAGGAAGGGTATTTACAGACCTGTATTTGTATGGGGACTGCTGGAACAGGCGTTTATAGATGTAAAAGCTGCAAAAACTCCACATCCCTCATCTCCATCCAAAAAGCTATTCTTCCATGGGTTAGAAATTGACTTCAGCAACTAGTTCCATTTCAAGAGGGCTACCTTTAGCAGGATCAGGAAGATGGGTACTTCCTTAGTAAAATGGCGCAGAGTATAAGTCAGTGGTTCTCAACCTTCATAATGCCGCGACCCTTTAAGACAGCTCCTCATGTGGTGGTTGGTGACCCCCAACCATAAAATTATTTCCCTTGCTACTTCATAACTGTAATGTTGCTACTGTTCTGAACTGTAACGTAAATATCTGATATGCAGGATGTATTTTCGTTGTTACAAATTGAACATAATTAAAACATGATTAATCACAATTATATATTGTGAAATATTTCTTTCTAATTACAAATAAATGAAATTTTGTCTTGAATGGTGATGTAGCATGGGCAACAGTCTTCATATAACAACAGTAAACTACATTGCTACATTTTGCTACACCGAGGAGCAGTGTGTTAGTTCCTAAGACCATGGGAAATAGGTGTTTTCCAATAGTCTTAGGCAACCCCTGTGAAAGGGTCATTCGACCCCCAAAGGGATGGAGACCCACAGGTTGAGAACCACTGGTATAAGTAAACAGCAACTTCAAGGTTCATCCTAGGAAGACCACTTGCTTCCACACTAGCGGTGTAGCTTTGGGCGCATTTCTGGACCCTCCCTGTGCCTGTATTCTCGTGATTTTACCTACCTCCTAAAGCCTTTGTAAGCATCTAAAGTGCTTAGCATAGCACCAGAGATGTGGTGTTATCAAAAACGAGGTGATCTGCCCTAGCCAGTTTAGCTCAGTGGATAGAGTTGGCCTGCGGACTAAATGGGTTCCAGGTTTGATTCTGGGCAAGGGCACATGCAGGAGACAACCAATCAATTTTTCTCTCTCATCATTGAGATTTTTCTCTCACTCCATCTCTGAAATCAATAAAAAATGTGTATATATATTTTTTTTTTAAAGAGGTGTTCTTATAGGCAGGAGACAATCGAAAAGGATTTGCCTTGTTGAGATAAGGGACTTGGATTGGCCAGGGCCCCCTGGGGAGAAGGCTACTACTCTCCCCTCTTTACCCCGGAGCAGGCCAAGAGGTAGGCTGGTCTCCCTCATGATTTTCTGGTCTCCTCTCCAAGACATAGATGGGGTTGTGAGAATGACAGTGAGGGGGATCCCTACTACTTTTTGCTGTCACTTAGTTTCAAAGCCTTCCAAGGGAACTCCATGTTTCCCAAGTGTGGAAAGCCAAGGGTGGAGCAGTGACTCCACTTTCTGTTTTAAAGTTGTGAATGAAAAGGGGCCATATCCCTAACCTGACTCAGGCAAGGCCTGCGTGGGGGCCTTGCAAACTCAGAGACCTAAAGTAACCTCAAAGGATGGTCTGAAATCAAAACTTTTTACATTAAAAAGCAGTCTATGGTGGATAGTCATATCCTAGGGCCAGTATATTCCCTGAGGAAGATCAACTTCGATCTTAACTGAGTCGATTGTCTTTTTGCATCTATGATAAACATACATTTGGGAAGTCAAGGTAACTTGTAACTTCCCTTTTTCCTGGACCCCTCAGGGCACAACCAGTGCACCTGGGCAGAAACAACAAAGTCCCTCATTGTTATTGTGTTAATTGTTGACTGTTAACTATCCTGTATCCACCCTTGTAAAAAGAAGCTTGTGTCTATCATTTTACTTTCCGTTTTGCTTTCCCCCACCTCCCTAATCTATCACCAATAGATGTCAGGTAACCCACTTATGCCTCCTCCTTTGATTGTAATTTATAAAACAAGGCAAAAAAAAACTGCCATTCTCTGGAGCATTATCTCAATACGTATGTTGATATTCTGCTTCTCAATAATTTGGCTCAAATAAGCTCACAAAAATTATTTAGGTCTGAAGGTTTCTTCGTTAGCAAAATCATACATAGAGGCCTTGCCTTTCTACCAGAGACCACACCATGGGCAGGCAGGAGACAAGATTACCTGGATAGTCCCCATACCCCCTTAACCTTCTAGGGTGGAGAGAGGAACTGCAAGGAGGAGAGAGTGGGGAGGGAACTAGGGGTGATATGCCAGCCCTAGCCAAGGTGGGAAAACCGGTTTGGGGCCCAGAGCTGCCTGCCCTGCTCAAGCCCGGGCCCTGCACTAGGTGGAACCGCTGGGGCCTGAAGGCCTCAGTGCTGGAGGGCCAGGAAGCCCAGGCTGGCTCTGAAATATAGAAAGGGAGTAGTGTCATCAAGGGGCCTGTCTTCACCTTTGGACTGGGGGCCCCCCCGGGAGGGCACCCCCGCAAAGGGAGTTGCTAATTCATTTTCAGTTTCCTGGGGGGTGCAATCTCTCCCCGGTAATATCACCTTTCTCCTGCCACTGTCCCCAAGGATAGCCACTAGACGTGGAGATGCCCTCTTCAGGCACCTGGATGCCCCTTCAATTCCAACCTGGAACACAGGAGCTGCCTCAACACTCCGTTCTTTCTGCCCTCTCGTCCCACTCCTGCAACAACTTTTAATGAGCCTTGAGCGGCCTCATTCCCAGGTGCCTATAGTTTAATTTAGCCCAACAGAGACTGCAGCTCCCTCCCTCCTGTCCGTCAACGGAACCCAAGCTTCTCTCTAACCCCAAAGCAGTACAAGGTCTGGCTTCCTCAAAGCCATGCCCAGGTAGGTGCACTGAAGACCTCTTCCTCCCCAGATCACATTCAGAGACAGAGGTGCCCTCTCACCCTAGTCAGGGCCTAGGCTGTAGCCACTCACTCAACACTTGCTTTCAATGTCTCACCAGAGCAAGGAACAAAGGAAACTGGGAAAGTATGTGTCCCCAAGACAGACGCAAGCCCAAACCACGAAGGATGATGCACCCTTGGCTGTTAAAACATTCACCCCGCAAAAAGGGGGTGGACGGATTTATTGAATTCATACTGGGAAAGGAGCAGCTGGACAACTGGACTCTGGGCCCAGACCCAGGCCCCCTGCCCAAGACAGGACCTTGCCAGGAGAAAGGAGAGGCATGGGGCCTGCAGCTGCCCACAAGGGAAATGCCCATTTTCACTCCCCTGGAGGGCCTCTTGGGAACCTCCAATCTGTTAAGAAAACCAAGGACCGAAGTAACATGGGCTGGGCCAGAGAAAGGGACTGGGGAGGTGGGAAAGCAGGCAGAGGCAGGCTTAGGAGCCTGTGGTTAGACTGTGCTTCTTGAGGCGGTCTGGGGGCAGGGATGGGGGGCTGCCAGCCTCATAGGGGCCTAGGCTGGACCTTCCTCTGAAGCCCTTCCCAGAATGGCTTTGGGGTCCCCCCCCACCAAAGACCTGGTGTGGACGGCAGAGGGGAGAGGCACTCTCTGGCCGGGAAGCCACCAGGGCCCATCCCTGGTGGCTGCTGTGGCCTAGTCCACAGATGGCATGGTGTGGTAGCACCGGACAGCTCCCCACCTAGTCCCCCAAGTTCAGGGGCAAATGGGGAGGAAATAGGACTCTGAGAAAGAGGCAATAAGCAGGCAGTGAGGCTGACCCCAACCCTGGGTCCTACCAAGGTGACTGGGCTTGTTCACAGGGCCTGGGGAACATTGCTAAAGTGATGGTAGCATCTGGGGCTCCCTATTCTGGCTCCATCCACAGCAGTTGCCCAAAGAGTCCTTTGCCCTGGGCTGGTGCTGCCACATCTGGGTTGAGGGCATGGCTAGGCCCAGTGGTTCAGCTCTGATGTCCAAGACCCCGAACTCCTGCCTGCCTGGCATGGTTCTTCCTGGTCACGTGGACCAGATCATGTTCCAAGTGGAGGATGTGGCTCTGCACACGATCATCAATGGGGAAGGAGGTCAGGTACCTCTTTACCATCGCGAAGTAAGCCATGGCCTCCCCAAAGCTGGGCACAGGCACCTCCTCACCATCCTCATCTTCATCATCTTCATCGTCGTCGTCGTCATCATCATCCTCCTCTTCCTCACTGTCCGACTCAGAGTCTGCCTCACCTTCCAGGAAATGGAGGGTAGGGTACTGGGCCTCCTCCTGGGCGCCATAGCCTCCGAAGCTGCCGCCGGCCTCCACTACACCCTGGGCCCAGTCCTCTGCCTCCAAGCCTTCAGAGGAGCTCTCCTCCTCCTCCTCTTCCTCCTCCTCCTCCTCCTCACTGTCCTCAACATCACCCTCCTCTTCCACCTCCTCCTCCTCCCCCAACTCCTCTCCTTCCCCCGCTTCCTCCTCTTCTTCCTCCCCCTCCTCTGGTTCCTCCTCCTCCCCATCGCCCTCCTCCTCCTCTTCTTCTTCCTCCTCCTCCTCCTCCTCTTCCTCTTCCTCTCCCTCGCTCTTGAAGGCAGTGGTGATGGTAGCATTTGGGCCGCCCCCGAAGCCAGCCTCACGAAAGCAGGCAGCTATGTCAGAAGGCTCCACTGCCTGCCAAGCTGCAGCCACGAAGTGCAGGGCCTCCATGAGGCCCAGCTGCAGGCCGGAACGATCTTGGCCCTCGAGCGCAGCCATGGCCTTGAGCAGCATCGCCTGGCGATAGTGGCCCTTCACCTGCTGGACAACTCCCCGCTCCAGGGGCTGCACAGTGCCCGGCGGGAAGAAGGCTAGCTGCACATGCCGGAGGCCTGAGGTATCCACGGACTGAGCAGCCAGGCGGCCAGCCAGTAGCAGGACGCGGCGAGACTCTGCGGCCATGCGGGTGTCTAGGGCCTTCAGGTACTTGGCCAGGGCCTGGGTGGTCACGCCACCCTTGGAGTTGGCGGTGTAGTCGCAGGGCAGGCCGGCTTGGCCAGCGCGGGGCTTGGCGGACTTGCCCGCCACCAGCGGGGGCAGCTTCTCGCTGCCGTCGGCGTTGGCGCAGAGCAACACACTCAGGCGCTGGGTGGCTCTGCGGGCCCGCCCGTCGCTGCCGCACAGCCCCGCGGCCTGATCGGGCAGAAAGTCGTACCACAGACTGGTCTCCGTGGCGCTGAACACGTCCTGGGAGGCATAGCCCTCGGCCACCGACGGCGGCTGCTCCTCCTGGGCGCGCCAGCCCGCCGCGCTCCCGCCGCCGCCCTCCGAGGGCACGGCGGGCGGGCTGGCGGGGGCGGCGGGGGCTCGGGGCGCCGCGCTGCGGGAGCGGGCGCGGGCCACGCCGCTGCAGGACACCACCCCGTGGCGCCGGCGGAAGCGGTCCAGCCAGCCGTTGGAGGCGGTAAAGTCATCCATGCCCAGCTCCTCGGCGATCCGCAGCGCCTTCTCCTTGAGAATGATGCCCTTCACGGGCAGCCCGGCGGCGCGGATCTGCTGGAACCAGGCGATGAGCAGCCCCTCGAGCTTGTCGTAGGGGGACAGCTTGTTGGTCTTGCGGCAGGTGGAGGCCACGCCGTACTTGCGCTCCGACGCCAGGATGGCGCGCTTGTTCTTCAGGATGGTGCTCAGCGTGGACGGCGGGATGTTGAAGCGCCGCGCGATCTCGCCTTTGCGCAGGTCCGGGTTCTCCTCCACCTCCTGAATGATCCGCGACTTCTCCCGGAACGTCAGCTGCCGCCGCTTGGGGCCCATCCCGGCGCGCCCCCCGCCCCGGGGCCGGGCACCGCCGCCGCCTCCCCGGGGCGGGGGGCCCGGGCCCGCGGCGGGGGGCACCTGGCGGCCTCTCCCGCGCGCCCCGCCCGAGACAAAGCGGCTCGCGGGGCAGCCGGCAGGGGGGCGACCCGGCCGGGCCGGGGACACCTTCGGGGGCGCCGGCGGGCGCGGCGCCGGGCGGCGGGCGGCAGGCGGCGAGCGCGGACGAGGGCGGGCGGCGCGGGCACCGAAGGCAGGAAGTGGCGAGGCGCGGGGAGCGCGGCGAGCGGGGCGGAGCGGGCGAGTGGGAT
>PVJN01063428.1:0-10761 GCA_004026805.1 Lasiurus borealis
CTGGTTTCGCTCAGTGGATAGAGTGTCATCTGTGGACTGAAGAGTCCCGGGTTTGATTCCAGTCAAGGGCATATGCCCTGGTTGCGGGCTCAATCCCCAGTGTGGGGTGTGCAGGAGGCAGCGATCAATGATTCTCTCTCATTGATATTTCTCTCCCTCTTCCTCTCTGAAATAAATAAAAATCTATTTAAAATAAAAAAGGAAACATCCATAGGTCCTGGCTGGTGTGGTTTAGTTGGTTGAGCGTTGTCCATGTGCCAAAAGGTTACTGGTTTGATTCTGGTCAGGGCACATACTTAGGTTGTGGGCTCATTCTCCAGTAGGGAGCATGCAGGAAGCAGTCTATCAATGCTTCACTCTTTTTAAAAATATATATATATTTTATTGATTTTTTACAGAGAGGAAGGGAGAAGGATAGAGAGTTAGAAGCATTGATGAGAGAGAGAAATCCATTAGCTGCCTCCTGCACGCCCCCTACTGGGAATGTGCCCCCAACCAGGATACGTGCCCTTGACCAGAATCGAACCTGGGACCCTTCAGTCCGCAGGCCAGTGCTCTATCCACTGAGCCAAACCGGTTTAGCTCAATGCTTCACTCTTGCATTGATGTTTCTCTGTCTCCCTCTTCCTTCCTCTTTCTCAGAAATCAGTAAAAAAAAAAAATTTTTTTTAAATGTCCAAGGATGTAACCAAGATGATGTTCTTTATGCTCATGGTTGTTATATAATCTTAAAAACAAATATACAACATAATCATATTAAAAAAAACATTTAATGCTATAGACAATGCTGTTTTGATGAAAATACATTGCTGCCAAGACCAGTTTGGCTCAGTGGATAGAGCATTGGCCTGCGGACTGAAGGGTCCCAGGTTCGATTCCGGTCAGGGACATGTGTCCTGGTTGCGGGCACATCTCCACTGTGGGGCATTCAGGAGATGGCTGATGGATGTCTCTCTGTCATCAATGTTTCTGACTTTCTATCTCTCTCCCTTCCTCTCTGTAAAAAATCAATAAAAATATATTTAAAAAAAAGAAAATACATTGCTGCTTGCAGTGTGAATGGGGTATTAGGTGCTTCAACATATGCTTTTATGAATTCAGTGTGCCTTTACTGACTGTTGTATGAGGATCCAGTTTTCTCACCACCTTTTCTCTTTCAGAACTGTAGGGAAATATTGTTTGGCCTGATACTGTGACATAATTTGGCCCTCCTCTTTGGCTTGAAAGCATAATTTTCTTATCCGGTTATCTCTGCTCTTTTTTCACCATCTCCACAAATGTAGTGTCACTGCTTGTGCCAATATGACAGTGAGCACCAAAACACACAGTGAGCACAGCTGCCTATGTGGTCACTGAAATTGGTCTTGGTCATGAGATTATCAGAATATGCTTATTGTTTCCGATTATTCTAGAAATGAAAGGATAATATAAAAGCTGTGGAGAAGCCCTGAGCAAAAGATCTGTGCCCTGCGTTGAGGAACATGGTTTTTCCTCATAAATTGCTTTAGGTGGTGAAAGTGATCTTTGCTAATGGTCAGCCTCATGCCGGTGGGCACCATTTCTCCCTGTGCGCCATGCGGATTACTGTGTTTAGCCCCTCTTGGGTGCCTGTGGAACAAGTCCTGCCTGGCCAGCTGTGGTACCCACCCTTCGTGTTCAGGTTTTGTGTGTCCGTGTCTACATGTCCTTCTCTTGACCCAGGAAAAAAGAAGAAAAGTTGGACTGGATGTACCAGGGTCCTGGCGGGATGGTGAACCGCGATGAGTACTTGCTGGGGCGCCCCATTGACAAATACGTCTTCGAGAAGATGGAGGAGAAGGAGGCAGGCTGCTCTTCCGAGACAGGCCTCCTCCCAGGCTCTATCTTTGCCCCGTCGGGTGCCAATTCCCTCCTGGACATGGCCAGCAAGATCCGGGAGGACCCTCTCTTCATCATCAGGTACTGCTGAGGCCTGGGAGGGGTTTTCTTACAGGGATGCTTTAGCTTCTCTCTTCCGAGTTGGTTTCCTCCTAGCTTTTATTTATTTATTTATTTATAAAATATATGTTTTATTGAATATTTACAGAGAGGAAGGGAAAGAGAGGGAGAGATATCGATGAGAGAGAGACATCGACCAGCTGCCTCCTGCATGCCCCCAGTAGGGATGTGCCTGCAACCCAGGTACATGCCCTTGACCGAAATTGAACCTGGGACCCCTCAGTCCGCAGGCCGACGCTCTGTCCACTGAGCCACACCGGTTTTGGTATCCTCCTAGCGTTTATAGATCATGTAAAAGAATTTGTCTCATTTGGGCTGCTTGATGTTGGGAAGGAGGCTCCATCAGGGGTGCCTGGTATAGGCCATATGGGAAGAGATTGGCAAGTGGACCAGACCAGATTTATTCACTTACTGTTGACCCTTAATAAAAAATACGAGGTAGCCTGGCATAGAAACTGACCAATCAGAACCAAATCTGGGTTAAAAAAAAAACAACAAAAAAAAGCGAGGTAGCCCTTGCCAGTTTGGCTCAGTGGACAAGAGTGTCGGCCTGTGGACTCAAGGGTCCCAGGTTCGATTCCAGTTCAGGATATGTACCTTGGTTTCGGGCACATTCCTAGTAGGGAGTGTGCAAGAGGCAGCTGAATCGATGTTTCTCTCTCATCGATGTTTAACTCTCTATCCCTCTCCCTTCCTCTCTGTGAAAAATCAATAAAATATATTTAAAAAAAATACGAGGTAGAAGCAAGGTGAGAAAGACGGGCAGCTTCTTGGGAATTTGGAAACGCACGGGCTGACCCTGTTTACCTGACTGTTGGGAAGCCTTGAGGGTAAAGCCTAACAAGAAACATACCACAGGGAACCAGTGAGGACTTCCCTCACAGTATGCGGTCCCTTATGCAGCTGTGTAGGCAGATTTGGGGAAGGTTTCTGGCTTTCACACCATCAGGTAGATTTCAACACAGGACCTGCCTATATGCCTTTTGAAAAAGGATTGCTACATAGAATTGTGGAGAGTGTAATGAGTGACTTAATCTGCTTTCTAAAATAAGTGTTAAACTTTTTATAATTTTCTCTCTCTAGGAAGAAGGAGGAAGAGAAAAAAAGAGAGGTATTGAATAATCCTGTGAAAATGAAGAAAATCAAAGAATTGGTAAGTAGTGCATCAAATGAGCACCAGGAGTATCTTTTAGCTACTTTAACATGAGAACTTCACTCCATTTACTCTTACCTTACAAGAAGGAAAACTTTAAATTTTTTTTGTCGTTTAGAGACCTTTTCCTGGTGATTTTCTATAATCTCCATTTACCCAAGCTTAATTAAGCTTGGTTTTCTGTTCTATGTCTTTTGGTTGGGAAAGTTGCATGTGATGACATGGTTCCAGAAAAAGAGGGGTATGGGTGATGCCTGTGGAAAGCATGATCATCCAGTGTTATCAGGAGATCAGGTAGCAGACTTTCTAGGGTCCATGCAGCATTCACATGACATATGATGTGATTATTTATTGGAGCAATCGGTAAGGAAAGTGTAAAGATTGATCTTCACTGCTTGCAGTGAAGTTGGAATTCTTTGGACAGATGGATGTGCTAAGCAGTGGGTCCAGGCACTGGTTAAAAACACAGGTTCCTAGCCCCTCCCACCAGGAATTCTGTTCACTGGTCTGGGGGCATTTGTGTCCAATCAGGGGTAAGCCCCTCCGCCGTGGACAGGGCTACTCTGATAATGTCCTGGCCCCCTGCGGATCCAGAGGCTTGGGGTTAGGTAGTTTGTGCATAACCCAGTCCACTCCGAAGGCTTGACAGCGGTCTCAGTAATCTATGGTTTTGTTCTGGGCATTTTCTAGTTGCAAATGAGTCTGGAAAAAAAGGAGAAGAAGAAAAAGAAGGAGAAGAAGAAGAAGCACAAGAAACATAAGCACAGAAGCTCCAGTAGTGATCGTTGCAGCAGCGAGGATGAACACAACTGGGGGAGGTGAGCATGTGGAGGCGGGCCTCCCTCATCGATTCATTCACTCATTCATTCCACAGACACTGAACGCCTACTCCACGCCGGCAACTGCCAGGCCTGCGGTTTCGGTGGTGAGCTCAGACGCGGGCCCTGTGCCCACAGAGCTGGCCATCTAGCACTAAAGTTTCTTGGGAGATCTTGGCGTGACCCCATAACCCTGTGGGTCTCCGGCAGACAGCCTGGATGTGACTTTCATCTCAGTGGTGATATCTCTGAGACTGAATCGAGTTTTATGGAGGCTTTTTTTTTAATGCTTTAACGGACCCATCTGGGCCCATTCTGTGTATCTTCTCTGTGGGAGCAGCCAGCATTGTCACTGCTGACTCACTCTTAGTCCTTGGAATAGCAGCACGAGGTGAGAGGAGAATGTGTTCAGGCATCAGGACTGGAAAGCTGGGCCCACGCTTTTTTTACAGGAAAAACATGATTGTGCTAATAATGCATCTTCCAGCAAAAACAGTCCAACAGAGAGACACACTCCCAAGTAAAAGCCGGGGGGGCAGTGGGGGAAAGGTCACCGTGGAAGCAGGAAGCACATTTCAGCACGAGAGATGGAGACTGGACCTTTTTTAACTAAATGTGTGTTTTAATCTTTTATTATTTATTTATTTATTTTTTAAATATTTTAATCTCTGTTTTAATCTTTTAGATCTCAAAAGAAGACAGTAAATTCTTCCTCTGTTTTAGCCAAAGTTCCTGGGTATGGTTTACAGGTGAGGATGTGGGCTTTGCAGAGGGAGGGGGACTGTTGAATGTGCTTTGTAGATATAGAGCATTTTTAGCGGCCAGTCAAACGTGGGAAGGAGTGAGTTTGAGCAGCTAAGACTGGGGCTGCTGGGAAACAGGCCCATGCCTTACCCCCCAAGCTGAGGGCCCTCTGAGCAGAGGCTAAAGCACCAGGGGAGTGTTGAGGCATTCTGTCCATCCCTCTGCAAATAATATACATGACATGCATATATTTTAAGTGTACGGGCTGATAATTTTTAACAAATGCACAGCCCTCTGGATTCCTTCTCAGTATGTTTAACTTTAGGCCTCACCTCCATGCTCTGCCTCTTGCGAGGATCCTCTGTTTAGGTGGTTGGGGGGAGGGAGGTACACTCTTTTAAATAATTCTGAAGATAACTCTCCTAAGTTTCACTGGGAAGGGATTGGTTTACCCAGTTGTCTCCCTGTAGAACCTCAGTGCTCATTCATTTTTTATCTCACTGCATTTTCCCGTGAGCGGCTGGATTTTCCTAGGAATAGCCTTTCTCCCTTTGCTCTGTGATACAGATCAAGGACTCCAACCATAGCCAGCGTTTGCAGGGCCCTTTGATGGCGGAGCCCAAAGGAGCGCATGGGTGGAAGAATCACTCCGGCTCCAGGAGCTCCTCCCCCTCACCCCCCAGACATGCCAGCAAGAAGAGCACCAGAGAAGGAGGGTCCCGGGACAGGAGGTCCCCATCCCCGGGCAGAAGGTCACGGTCCCCAAGGCCAAGCAAAGCGTGAGTCTTGGAATTCACTGTGAAATAACCTGTGCGTGCCGGGGGCTGGTCACCACAGGTGATTTGCTTTTGATGGTATCTGTTCATTAATTTTCCTAACTGTCTTTGCTGTGTACTCCCTTTACATCATCAGCCCCTCACCTCAATGGAAAGCCTACGCCCCGAGAACAACACACATTTTTTTAATGTTTTAAAGTGGTTGCAGTGCACTTTTTAAAATATATACATATTTTATTGATTTCAGAGAGGAAAAGAGAGGGAGGGAGAGAGAACCATCAATGATGAAAGAATCATTGATTGGTTGCCTCCTGCACGCCCTCCCCTGGGGATCGAGCCTGCAACTCAGGCATGTACCCTGACCCGGAATCGAATTGTGAATCTTTGGTTCATAGGTCGATGCTCAACCACTGAACCATACTGGCCAGGCTCCAATTACATATTTACATATTTGGAATCTTGAGAGCAAGTTTAATATCAGATCTTATGTACCTTCATGCCTTTGTTTCTTTCCACTTCCGCCCTCCGTTTTCTTCAGTTTGGATTATAATTCTAACGCAGTTAGCTTTTCTTCCATCGTTTGAGGAACGTGATAAAAGCCCTGTGTTGAAAAAACTTTTCTCCTCTCTGCCCTCTGTGTGTGTTACAGGCACAACTCTAAGGTAAACAGGCGAGAGAGGGGCCGCACTAGGAGCCCATCCCCTAAAAAAGAGGCCTACCAACGGCGGCACGCACCTGGATACACCCGGTGAGTCAAGAGCCCCGCAGATACACCTCAGCCCTGCAGGCCTGAGGCTAGGGGCGGTTCGAACCTGGGCAAGTAGACGATCTATATCCCTTTTTCCCCAACCAGCTTTTTTATTTTATTTTATTTTATTTTAAAATATATTTTATTGATTTTGTACAGAGAAGAAGGAAGAGAGATAGAGAGTTAGAAACATCGATGAGAGAGAGACATCGATCAGCTGCCTCCTGCACGCTCCCTACTGGGGATGTGCCCAAAACCAGGATACATGCCCCCGACCAGAATCGAACCTGGGACCTTTCAGTCCACAGACCAACGCTCTATCCACTGAGCCAAACCGGTTTAGGCCCAACCAGCTCTTTTTATTCTTGTCAACTTTTAAACGTCTGCCCCTCACAGTGGGAGGCCCTTTGAAGGGACCAATTGTCTCTCAACATCTGTTAATTCTCTCAGAGATTTACATAGAAAAGCTTTTCTTGAGAGAGTGACCGTACTCGAGGCATCAGCTGACAGGGAAGCAGGGGACTCTGCTGAGGGCAGACAGGACTCTGTGTTTTGAGTTGGGTGTGGAGGGGGTCACACAGAATACAGGCGTGCAGCCCTGGGTCTGAGGCTGTGCCCATGAAAGGCTGTCCCTAGGGGTTGCAGTTACTTTTAGAAGTTAGATGAATGAGCAACTTTTATGAACTTCCTTTCACTGCCCCTACAGATTGGCTGCACATTAAAATCACTTGGGAAGCTTAAAAAATATATTCCCATTATCTAGCTACACTCCATCATTATCTCTGGGGGTGGGCCCACACATTAGTATTTTGTTGTTGTTAATCCTCACTAGAGGATATTTTTTCATTGACTTTTAGAATGGAATGGAAGGGGAGAGACACAGAGAGAGGGAGAGACACATTGATTGGTTGCTTCCTGCACATGCCCTGACTAGGGCCAGGGATCGAGCCTGCAACTGAGGTATGGTATGTGTCCTTGCCTGGAATTGAACCTGGGACCCTTTAATCTATGGGCCGACGCTTTATCACTGAGCCAAACCGGCTAGGGTCAGACATCCGTATTTTTAAAGCTCCCTGGTATTCTGATGTGCAGCCAACGTTGAGAACCACTGAGAATCTACCACATCTTGTATTCACTGTGTTGTTAGAAGAGAGGTGGACCTAGGTCCCTTTTAACTATTAATTGCCTGATTCTCTAAGTTTCCAGAGAACAGAAACTTAAAAGCTTATTTACTTTTAAATATATTTTTATTGATTTCAGAGAGGGAGAGGGAGGTAGAAACATCAATGATGAGAATCACTGATCAGCTGCCTCCTGCACACCCCCTATTGGGGATCCAGCCCACAACCCTGGCATGTACCCTTGACTGGAATGGAATCCGGGACCCTTCAGTTCGCAGGTCGATGTTCTATCCACTGAGCAAAACTGGCTAGGACTAAAAAGATTTATTTTTGACTGGCAGCTTCCCGCCTGACCAAGCAAGGTATTTGGAAGGAAAGAGACTCATCCTGAGTTTGACAGTAGGTTAGGCCTGTCTGTGGAAAGAGCAGTGAGGGGTAGAGTCTGCTTTCTGTTCTCCCTGAGGTGGTTCCGGTTTTTTCGTTAGGAGAGAAGTAGACAGGTTGGGATGGTTTTTTTGTTCCACAGGAAGCTCTCATCAGAGGAACTTGAGCGAAAACGGCAAGAAATGATGGAAAATGCCAAGTGGCGGGAGGAAGAGAGACTGAACATCCTTAAGAAGCACGCCAAGGACGAGGAAAGGGAGCAGAGGCTGGAGAAGCTGGACTCTCGGGACGGGAAGTTTATCCAGTGAGTGCATCTTCTCCTTCCCGAAGGCTTTCGTAGCCATGGTCCCAAGAAGGCAGCTGGGCAGCTGGCTCGTTCCTTGTGCTCCCAGTGTTTCTGTGTCTGTGTAGAGAGAACATGGAGCTCAGTCTCAGACCATCTTTGTTACCCCTCGTAGCTTCTGGCCAGAGCTGGCCAGAGAGTAGGATGTTTGTAATTTGAGGGGAGGAGAGGTGAATTGGTATTTTCATTGAATCTCTTTGGCCTTCCTTTTGTTTATTTATTTATTTAAAATATATTTTATTGGATTTTTACAGAGAAGAAGAGAAAGGGATAGATAGAGAGTTAGAAATATCGATGAGAGAGAGACATTGATCAGCCGCCTCCTGCACGCCCCCTACTGGGGATGTGCCCACAACCAAGATACATGCCCTTGACCGGAATCAAACCTGGGACCCTTTAGTCCGCAGGCCGACGCTCTATCCACTGAGCCAAACCGGTTTTGGCTGGCCTTCCTTTTAAATAAGAATTCATGGCTGAGGACATCTTTTTTCCAATGAGGCTTTGACTATTTTCCAAAATACATACCTTTTCCCTTTGAATCTGGTTTAAATAACTGAGTTCCAGATGGAGCCAAAAGTAATGTATGTGGGCTTAAAAGGGGGGGTGTTTGTACAGCTGTTTTGTGGCTACAACCTGTCTCTCTTAATTTTGCTAGTCGACCAGTTGACACGTTTGTAACTTACCATCCATCGTCTTCTGTCCCTAGCCGCATGAAGCTGGAGAGTGCATCCACCTCCTCGCTGGAGGACCGGGTGAAGCGGAATATCTACTCCTTACAGAGAACCTCGGTAGCCCTGGAGAAGAACTTCATGAAAAGATGAAACCATCCTCTGGCCGGTTTTCCTGAGTTTTCCAGGGAAGCTGCTGACCCCTTAAAAATTCTCTTTATAAGAGTTCAAGTGACTTCTTCCACAGACGTCAGACCACCACTGTTCAAAGTGACTCTCCTCCGGGGGCTCCTGCAACGGCTGCTTCCTTGGCGAACTGGTGTGACTTGCTTTACGGGACCCTCAGCAGTTTTTTGCGGGGTGCAGAGTGGGTTTTGACCGTCTTTAATGGTGGGCACCAGACCATCTGGGTGTGAGCACTCCTGCCACTCCGGAGGGTTGCTTCCTGTGGTTGTGATTCGTATTCCGCTTTCCTCCCACTTGTGTGAACACGCCTAATCTACCACCTCAGCATATAGACACCTCACTCCAGAGTCACTGAGACAGACTGTGCTTAGAGGGTAAAGGAACATTTACTTGATTTAGTCGATAGGTGACAGGATGTCATCAGGTTAGGGCAGAGCCAAGGAAGTGACAAAAAATCTGGAAGGGGAAGATATTTTTAAAATCCCTAAGTGAACTGTTGGAACCATTGGACTACCTTTCAAACTGTAAAAGTATAGTGTGTGTATGTGTATGTGTGTATATGTATAGAAATATATATAGTAATTTTTACATGCTTTTTAAAAAATGTTAGCTTTGTGAGAATATCTTGTTTCGTAAGCCACTTTACCATGTAACGGAACCACATTGTATCTTGTTATTGAGTAACGCAGTAAGTCAGGTCAGCTTTTTCCCCTTTGCAAATCCAGCTAGCTTAGGAGGGGCTGGGTTTATTGATAGGATCTAGGGTATCCATCCTTTTACACTGCTTAGAGTCTTCAGTGTCAGAAGTGCAATGATGAAGTCAAATGGTTTTATGAGTCAGGACCAAATTGGCAGTATGCTCCCTGGCTCTAAAACAATAAAAATGGAAGCTGTTTATATTTGATGCTTCCTTTTATCATGTAGTAATCCTATTACAATATTCTAGATTTCCTGAAGTTGTTTGCTACCATTTTTTAGTCAGTTATTAAAAAACCCAAAAAGTTACGGTTCCAATCTCCTGTCTTCTTTCCCTTCTCTGTTCTTTCACCACAAGCCCTCATTTGACCCATGAACTCTTTCCTAGGCACTCTTGACCACACATTAGCTGGGCTCTTCCTTTTCTACTAATTCCTAATTCGGCTTTGTATTCCTAATTTGGATTTGTATTTTTGAGCGCTTATAATGCAAGGCTCTGTAATATTTTTAAAAATATATATTTTATTGTTTTTTTTTTGCAGAGAGGAAGGGAGAAGGATAGTTAGACATATTGATGAGAAACATTGATCAGCTGCCTCCTGCACTCCCCCTACTGGGATGTGCCTGCAACCAAGGTACGTGCCCTTGACTGGAATCGAACCTGGGACCTTTCAGTCAGCAGGCCGATGCTCTATCCACTGAGCCAAACCGGTTTCAGCAAGGCTCTGTAATATTTAAAACCCAGTCTTTCTCCAGAGAGAAAGTAACGTTACACTTGTTACTTATTTTAATCACTTCATCCTCTTCCCCTATGATAGAGTTAATGATGTATTTTATTATAATAACTTGGTAATAAAGGCTACATTTATTTTTGTAACTGTTTAAAGAGCTACCAGGTGTGCTGGGAAGCAAATTTGCATATTTCCATTCAGAGCACCATTGCCCCATCATTTAGGTCAAATACCTGGAGATGCCTGGTCCACGAGGAATTATGTAACAGATTTCACGAAGTGAGCCTGAGAACAGGGTGATTATGACTGTTGTAGGACAAGTGTCTTAAGGTGCCAGCAATCTCTTAAACTTGACCCTTTGGCGGGAGGCGGCCCGGGCAGCAGGTGGGTGGGTGGGGAGCCCATTCATAAAACCC
>PVJN01063429.1:0-10761 GCA_004026805.1 Lasiurus borealis
TGGGGAGGGGGAAGGGGTGCATCTAAGAGGGTCGGGGTGTTCCAGAAATGGCTGGTTGTGGGGAAAAGCTCGCGGAGTGTGCAGGGCCAGAGGTAGGCAAGCAGGGGAGCCTCGGGGTGGGGCTCCTGGGTGAGCCCTGAGAAGGTGCAGGAAGGAGCCACCGGGAGGGAACAGGTGGGGCCGAGGCCGGGCATCGGGAGGGGCCCAGGGCCGGGGAGCACCTGTGGGGGAGGCTGGGCTGCCTGGCTGGTGGGGAGTGAGGAGAGGAGAGGGGCTGAGGCTGGTGTGAGGGTTGTTGGACTTTGTCTCCAGGCACAGGGAGTCAGGGGCCCCTCGCTCTCTCTGCACCTCCCCCGGGGCAGGCGGGAGGACCTCTGTGGTCACCCACCCGGGGCTGGGGGCCTGGGCTGGACCTAGGGGAGCTCAGAAGAATGTGCTGGGAGCCTGGGTGCCCAGCCACCTCCCTGGGGCCTGGGCTCTGCCCCCTAGGGCTGACGGGCGAGGGGTGAGCTGTGGGCTCACAGGAGCACCTTCTTCTCTCGTCACTTACTGAGCCGCTGTCTTCATGTGCCCTGCCCAGAGGGGGTGCTTTTGCACCTGCCCTGGCTACACCCCCTGTTCGGAGGTGCCGCTGGGATTTGAACCCTGGGACTGTCTCACTCTGTCATCCAAGTCCCTGACTTTTTTTTTTTATATAATATATTTTATTGACTTTTTACAGAGAGGAAGGGAGAGGGATAGAAAGTTAGAAACATCGATGAGAGAGAGACATTGATCAGCCGCCTCCTGCATGCCCCCCACTGGGGATGTGCCCTTGACCGGAATCGAACCTGGGACTTTTCAGTTCACAGGCTAACGCTCTATCCACTGAGCCAAACCGGTTTCGGCTAAGTCCCTGACTCTTGCTCTGGCCATTCGGGGGCATCATCTGGGCTGGTGACCGCTCCCTGCCCCCCCACCCCGTGAGCCGAGGCAGGTCCCCACTTTAAGCTGGGCCACAAGCCTCCGGGGGCCTCACAGCCCCTCTGCCTCCACCTGGCTTTCCGGCTCTGGGGGCTCTGGTCTCGGGTCGGCTCTTCCGGGGTTCCTAGGCTGGGCCTGGTCAACCTCACCCCCTTTCTCCTGCTGCCTGGCTCCGCCCCTGTGCCTCCCACCTCAGCCTGGGTTTTCTCATCTCTCAGAGGGGCAGCATCCTGTCTTGGGGGGTCCAGGAAGCGGGAGGAGGTGCCCCAGGCCTCCCTCATCCTTGGAGGCAGCCCACATGGCCCATTCCCTCCCCCTCCCGCAGGTGCCCAGAGCAGCGCCCAGGCTGACTCGGGGTCCAGCGAGGACGAGGCGGCCAGTGAGGCCCGCAGCACCGCCAGCGACTGCCCTAGCCTTCTCAGCGCCGCGGCGGCCGAGGACGGGCTGGGTGAGCGCGGGAGGGGCGGGCGGGCGCTCGGCGGGGCCTCCGGGGCAGGACGGGGGCTGACCAGAGGGCCTTGCAGGGGCCGAGGCCGTGGACGAGCAGGGCCAGCAGGAGGACCTGGAGGAGAAGCTGAAGGAGCAGGTGGACTCCCTCACCGATAAGAGGTACCTGGCTGCCCGCCCCCCCCACCCACCCCCGCTCCCACGTCCCCGCTCAGCCCCCGGCAGGCCTGACCACAGGACCCCCTCCTCCACCCCCAGCGCCAAGACCCGGCAGGGTGCTCTGGAGAGCTTGCGCCTGGCCCTGGCGTCCCGCCTGCTCCCCCCCGACTTCCTGCTGCAGCGCAGCCTCACGCTGGCCGACGCCCTGGAAAAGTGCCTCAAGAAAGGTAGGGGGCCGAGACAGGGTGGCTCCGTGGATAGAGCGTCGGCCTGCGGACTGAAAGGTCCCAGGTTCAATTCCGGTCGGGGGCATGCATCTTGGTTGCGGGCATGTCCCCAGTAGGGGGTGTGCAGGAGGCGGCTGATGGATGTCTCTCTCATCAATGTTTCTAACTCTCTATCCCTCTCCCTTCCTCTCTGTAAAAAATCAATAACATATATTTTAAAAAAATAATGTCTATTCAGCCCTAACCGGTTTGGCTCAGTGGGTAGAGTGTCAGCCTGCCGACTGAAAGGTCCCAGGTTCGATTCTGGTCGGGGGCATGTACTTGGTTTTGGGCACGTTCCCAGTAGGGGGTGTGCAGGAGGCGGCTGATTGATGTCTCTCATCGATGTTTCTGACTTTCCCTCTCCCTTCCTCTCTGTGAAAAATGAATAAAATATATTAAAAAAAGAAAGAAAGAAAGAAATAAAGGAGGGGTGCGGGGCCTGCGGGGACCTAAAGCGGCCGGGGGCGACCCTGGGGCCTGGCTGACGGAAGGGTCCCCGCAGGGAAGGGCGAGGAGCAGGCGCTGGCCGCCGCCCTGCTGGGCCTGCTCTGCGTGCAGCTGGGCCCCGGGCCGCCCAGCGAGGAGCTGTTCCACGGCCTGCAGCCCCTCCTGGTGTCCGTGCTCACCGACGCGGCCGCCAGCCCTTCCGCCCGGCTCCACGTGAGTGCACGCGGCTCCGAGACCCCCCTCCCTCCCCGTCCCTGCAGAGAGGTGGCTCCTCCCGCCTCCCGGCCCTCCCGGCCCCCCTGCTCTGAGGCGGAGACCCCGGCGGGGAACCCTGGCTCCCTCTCTGACCAGGGCCTGGCTCTGTCTCCCCGCAGTGCGCCTCCGCGCTGGGCTTGGGCTGCTACGTGGCTGCCGCCGATGTGCAGGTACAGGGCCGAGGGCCGCGGGCACAGGGAGGGGAGCACGCAGGCCCGAGCTCCGCCCCTGAGTCCCCCACCCCCTGCCTCCCTGTGCCCCCAGGACCTGCTCTCTTGCCTCGCCTGCTTGGAAGGGGTCCTTAGCCGGTCCGGCGGCGGGGGCGGCTCCGCCGCGGCCCCTGCCAACCTGCACGGCCTGTTCTGTGCCGCCCTGCAAGCCTGGGCGTTGCTGCTCACCATCTGCCCCGACAGCCACCTCCGCCACATCCTCGACAGGTAGAGGGGACTGCCCGCCGGGGCCGGGGGAGGTGAGCGTGCAGGGGTCCCCCCTCCCCCCGTCCACACACACACGCAGCTCGGCTCGCCCCCTCCCCAGGCAGCTGCCCCGGCTGCGCCAGCTCTTGTCCAGCGAGGCCGTGAACCTGCGGATGGCCGCCGGGGAGACCATCGCCCTGCTCTTTGAGCTCGCCCGGGACCTCGAGGTGTGAGGGGAGGGCGCCCGCCGGCTCCCGGGCCCGTCCCGGCCGAGGCAGGGGGTGCCCCGGAGACAGGGCGCCGTAGGTTGGAGCGGAAATGGCCCCCCACCCCCCCGCACACAGACTGAGCGGGCAGGGCCCATGCTGGAGGCTCTGAGCAGGGTGTCTGGCCGAGGCAGGGGGCCCGGCGGGACTCGGGGGCCCAGGCAGAGAAGGAAGCGACTCCTTCAGTGAAAGGCGGGGTTTGGGCAGCCCCAGGGGGGAGCCAGCGGAGCTCAGGCTGCGGTCGCACCCCGCCCTCTCTCCCCCTCCCCCCCATCCCTGCAGGAGGACCTGACCGTCGGGGACATGGACGCCCTCTGCGGGGCTCTGCGCGCTCTGGCCACCGACAGCAGCAAGCACCGCGCCAAGGCCGACCGCCGGCGCCAGCGCGCCACGTTCCGCGCGGTGCTGCACTTCATCGAGGTGCGTGTGCCAGCCGCGTCCCCGCGCGAGGGTCCCCGGCCCGCCCGCCCGCCCTGCCCGCCCTCACGGCCCCCCCGCCCCCCATGCAGGGCGGCGAGTGCGAGGAGGAGACGGTCCGCTTCGGCCTGGAGGTGCTCTACGTGGACAGCTGGGCCCGGCGCCGCGTCTACGCCGCCTTCAGGGACGCGCTGGGCTCGGGCCTGCACCACCACCTCCAGGTGTGGGGAGCGGGCAGGGCAGGGGGCAGGGGCGCCGGGGTGTCCGCTGACCCCCACGGGCCGGCCGCCCTCACCGTCCTCTCCGCCCAGAACAACGAGCTGCTGCGCGACGTCTTCGGCCTGGGCCCCGCGCTGGTGCTGGACGCCGCCGCCCTCAAGGCCTGCAAGGTCTCCCGCTTCGAGAAGGTCTGCGCCCTCGCCCGCCTGCCCGCCCCGGGTTTTCCCTGGGTCCCCGCTGCCCGGCGCTCTGCCCCCTCCGCTCACAGACCACCCCTCCTCCTCCCGCCAGCACCTGTACAATGCCGCCGCCTGCAAGGCGCGGACCAAGGCGCGCAGCCGCGTGCGGGACAAGCGGGCCGACGTCCTGTGAGGCGGGACCGGCCCAAGAGGAGACTCAGCCCCGGCCCAGCTTTCGGACAGAGGACAGTGCCACCGCCGGTCCTGGCCGGGAAGGGTCACTTTATTTTTTTAACGGCTCAACCAAAAACAGACTCGCGCCGGGGTGGTGGCCGGAGCCAGGCCCCTGGGACCCACCCCTGTGCTCGGCCTGCGGCCTATGCCGGCCCCGTCTCTGTCCGGCCAGGTGGGCCTGTCCCCCGGGGTGAGCCGCTTCCCCGAGGAGGGCGGGATGGCCCGGCCAAAGGTCACAACAGGCGGGGAGGGGGGTCCCGCCACCCGGCCTGGCGTTCCATGCGGGTTTTTAAAGACTTGTGATTAAACAGTGCGCAGCCTGCTGTGGCCCTGGCTCCTGGGTGTTTGCCTGCCCCCCGCCCCTGGCCCCAACTCCTACCCAGCTCGGGCCCAGCTCACTCTTCCCATCTGTGCCTTGCTGGTGCCCTCCCCACCCACTGACCCTCCCCAGAGGGCCCTCCTGCTCAGCCTGGCCTGTCTGAGAGCTGAGACTGGAACTCCTCTGGAAGGCGGGGCCGTGTGGGGTGGGGTGGGGTGGGGGCAGCTGTTTCTGGACATCTGAGCTGGCCCTCGTCAAGGCCAGGGAGCGCCGGCGGCCACAGGAAGCGCCCGGAGCTGGCACCGCCTCCCCTGACCTTGGGTCACCCGAAGCAGGGCCGTGGCCCCGGGAGATGGGCGGTCAGCGGCCCGGCCCAGATCGGCTCTCGCACAGCGACCTCACGAGGACGTGGGGTGAGCAGCAGTGGGAGAGCAGGCACCCGCCGAGGCCAGTTTATTCCCCCCACAAACACACACACACGCGCCACCCCCTGGCTGCAGCGGCCCCTCAGCCGGGCCCCCGGGCCTCGCTGGCGTTGAGCCTCCGCAGCTGGCTGAGGCTGGCCAGCCGCAGCTTGAGGAGCGTCTCCTCCTGCGCCTGCAGCGTGCGCGCCATGGTGGAGAGGGACTCGCTCTGCAGCACTGCGGGGGGCAGGGACGGGGCTGTCAGGCCCTGTGCGCCCCCCTCCCCAGAGCCCCCCGCCCGCCCAGCTCCGCACACGGTTCCGTGAACCCCACCCGGCACCGCCTCTGCCTCCAGCGGCTCCCAGCCACCACCCGGGTTCTGGCCCCGCTCCCCGGCCCCGGCGCGCCCCCGTACCGCTCAGGTAGACCCCCAGGATGGCCAGCGCCAGGCAGGTGAGCGCCAGCAGCGCCAGCAGCAGCAGGAAGACCCCGCGGCTGCAGCCGGGAGGGAGGAGGCCCAGCAGCTCCTCCTCCCACGGTGGCGCCTCCTCGGTCAGGTAGGGGCACAGCAAGCCTGCGGGCGAAGGGGGGCATCAGGAGAGGAGAGGGCCCTGGCTTCCCTCTCCCCATCCCTCTGGTCCGCCCCCCCTCACCTCCACTGTGCAGGTCGCTGATGGACTCCACCCGCAGCAGGCGCACCTCCCGCACGTGGTTGGCCAGGGACGGCCTGTTGCCCGGGCTCAGCGTCGGTGCCGGTGCCGGTGCCGGTGCCGTGGTGTCTGCCGAGGCAGCACAGGGGCGCCTCAGCCAGCGGGTCACCCCCTTCCTGCTTGGAGGCGTTCAGAGGCAGCACGGGCGCCGAGAAGGTGGGGACAGGACAGAGGGACCTGGGCTCTCGATTCCCCTGAGTCCTGCTCCGGAAGTTTGGAGCCAGGAGAGCCCGGACCCCATAGGCCGGGTTCGCCCCCTGTTGCAGGAGAGGAGGCACCGGGCACGCTCAGGTGGTTCCTCCCAGGCACCTCCCTCCGGGCCTCGCAGGTGCTCCCTGCTGGCTCCCAGCGTCCCGCTGGGCTGCGGGCGTCGCCCGTCTCCAGGTCCCTGTGGAAGGTAGTCACCCAGCAGAGCACACGCATCGCCCAGGATGGCGGTTTTCTCTGTTTCCCAGCCGTGAACAGGGACAGGTTCTGAGAAGCAGCGTTAGTTAACGGGTCTAAAGCAGAGACTTAAAGCCTGGAGCTGGCATTGCTTCAGAGGGAGGAGGCAGCTGGTCGAGGCTCTGAACCTGCTCTGGCGGAGGCCAAGGGCCGCTGGCAGCCACAGGAAGCGCCTGGAGCTGGCACCGCTTCCCCTGACCCGGGGTCACCCAGTGCAGGGCCGTGGCCCCAGAATTGTCCTCCAGAACGGCTGCCCACAGCCGCCCAAGGGAACACCGTTGCCAGCATTAGGCATCTCCGCTGGGAAAATGTACATGTCCACACGAGTACACACACATGTGCTAAACGGGGGGTGGGAAAGGCCTTTTGACCATTTGATGGGGCCTCTGCCTGGGGGTGCCTGATACATGTGTGGTTCCCTGAAGGTCCATTCCCAGCCTCTTTCCAGTTACTGGGTTCTGTGCACTTTTCCTGGATTTTAATTACTCTGGATCCATCCAAGTATGTATTTTGTGACTTCTAAAGGTTATATTTTTCTAAACTTTTTTTTGTGTGTGTGCACCCTGACCAGGGCCAGGGATCCAGCCTGCAACCTAGGTACATGGCCTTGACTGGGTCAAACCTGGGACCCTTCAGACCACAGGCTGACGCTCTATCCGGCTAGACTTGGGCGAGTCTGTTTTGAAGAAGTGGCCTTAGAAGAAGTTTAAATTTTAAAAATTTGGCTCAAAAGAAATTTCAATTGTGCTGTTGATATGTGTGGCTCGGTTGACAAATGAGTTTGCTGACCACTGCCCTAGCCCAGTAGTCAGCAAACTAATTCATCAACGGAGCCATATATCAACAGCACAACGATTGAAATTTATTTTGAGGGCCGAAACTAACTTATGCGAATGGGCCATGAAGTTTCAATTGCACTGTACATATGTGCCTGCACGTGGTCTTTTGTGGAAGAGCCATACTCAAGGGGCCAAAGAGCCGTATGTGGCTTGCAAGCCACAGTTTGCCGACCACTGGCCTAGGGCAAGCTGTATTTGCTTTGTTGTTATTGGTCTTGATTTTTAGAGTAAGATTCAAGTGTTCATTTCTATGACACACAATCTGCAAATTGCATTGCGTACGCACCACCCAAAGGCAAATCCTTTTCTGCCCACCCCTTAAAATACAGTGGTACCTCGAGATAGGAGTGCCCTATCATACGAGATTTTTGAGATACGAGCTATTTTTGCTTTGAAATACGAGTAACATTTGAGATAGGAGTAATCGAGCGGATCGGCCAGCTGTACTCGACCCACCAGTTTACCTCAACTCGAGCGTCTCATAGTTTCCCACGCCTCAAGGTTACGGAATAAATTAAACTCATATCTCGAGGTACCACTGTATTGCAAGTGTGATGGGGCGTTGACTGGCTGAGCCAGGCTGGAGCCAGGAGCACCTGCATCCTCACCGGCAGCTGGCCCTGAGCCTGCTGGCCGCCCTGTTCCGGCCCCTGTGGCATGGAGGGGTGAGGCGAGGGGCCGTCAAAGTCTTAACGAGAGTCACTCTGACCATCGAGACCCCAACCTTTAGCCAGGTGCGGCCACTCAGGCCCACGGAGGAGCAAGGAAGGAAGCCAGAAGCCCAGCCCCTCCTCCTTCCTGGGCCAGGTGCCCCCATGCTCCTCCCTGCAACCCTGCCAACCCCACACCCAGCTTCTTCCCCCAAGGAAGAGCCGAACTGCCCAGGCAGCTGCCCCACCCACACCCGCTTGGCTGCCCCGGGCAGTTAACCCTCCCCCCTCTGGGTGGCTCCCCCACTCCCTCCCTGCCGTCCCCAGGGAAGCAGGCAGAGCCTCGGGTGAGAGGGTCCAGGCCCCGGGGGTCTTCCTCCATGCACGCTGCGGGCCCCCTGGCTTGAGCTGGGACGTGGTGACTGATGAGTAATGGGGAGTGAGGTCCGTGGATGGGGCAGATCTCTCTCCCCCTGGTCCTCCGGGTCAGAGTCCTGGGACCTGGCGCGCCTCCGTCACCTACCTTCCTGGGTCTCCTCCAGCATGTCGGGGTGGGCAGGCGGGCCCGATGTCAGCCCCACAAGCAGGACAGGATGGAGGCAGCCGCGGCTCCTCGGAGAACCCGGGCGGGCGGGCAGGCCTGGCCGCCGCCCAGCTCGGCCCAAAATAAGCCTGAGCTCAGCCCGCGGGCTATATTTAGAGGGGAGGGGGCAGAGTGACCCGCACGGGCCAGTGCGGACTCGTGGCCGGCGATGGAGCCGGGACCAGAGCAGGCTTCCACCGTGTGTGTGTGTGTGTGTGTGTGTGTGTGTGTGTGTGTGTGTGGTTTCTAGACATTTCTCTACCCGCAAGACCCCTGCCCAGAGCCAGGTGATCCCCAAGCCAATGTGGGATGAGCACCCTCCACCGTGTGACCTGCTGGCACCAGGGACGAGGGTGATGGACACCCGGAGCCCAGTGCCACGAGGGCTCAGGTTTCCCCATCCAGGCGGGCAGCCATGCTGCTCAGAGAGGAGCTAACGTGAAGGCTGGTACCTTATTACTAAGCCTCGGACCCTGGGTGAAGGATTGTCCGTCTGACTCAGTTTTCTCACCTGCAAATAGGGTGTGGCCCCTCCTGCCCCAGAGCACAGGAGCGGGGAGAGCCACCCCCTTGCACAGGAGGCTGCCCCAGGATGCAGGGCACCTCCTTCCCACAGGGGACAAAGCAGGATTGTGGGGCTCTGCCTGCCCAAAACACCCCAACCCCATCACTCTGCTGTCTTACCCTGGCCTCCCCTGACGCTTCTGTGTCTCTATATTCTTATTGATTTCCGAGAGGGAGGGGTGAGGGAGAAACATCAATGATGAGAGGGAATCACTGATCAGCTGCCTCCTGCACACTCCCTACTGGGGATGGAGCCCCTAACCCTGGCCTGTGCCCTGACTGGGAGTCGAATCTGGGATCCTTCAGTCCTCAGGCTGACCTGCACTCTGCCCACATGCTCCCCTGGCTACTCCCTGCCATTGAGCTCAGATGCCTGCTCCCTGCTCCTGAGGCCCTGCTGCCCGCACGGCCCACTTTTGTTTTCGCCAGAGCACGGCGCCCAGAAATGGTATCTGGAGGGTCCCCTGGGCCTGTCAGCACCTCCAGGGACCCGCTCAGTCACATGGCGCTGCCACCTCTAACCTCCCACCCCTGGTTCTCAACCTTTTTTTGAATGCTGTGACCTTTTAATACAGCTCCTCATGTAGTGGTGACCCCCAACCATAAAATTATTTTCGTTGCTACTTCATCACTGTCTTTTTCCAACTGTTAATGAATCCTCATGTAAATATCTGTTTCCCGATGGTCTTAGGCTCTACAGCAGCGTTCTCAACTTGGGAGTCGTGACCCACAGGTTGAAAACTGCTAGCAAGGTCGCCTAAGACCATCGGAAAACAGATATTTACACGATGATTCATTAACAGTAGCAAAATGACAGTTATGAAGTAGCAACGAAAATAATTTTATGGCCGAGACCGGTGTGGCTCAGTGGATAGAGCGTCGGTCTGCGGACTGAAAGGTCCCGGGTTCGATTCGGGCAAGGGCACGTACATTGGTTGCGGGCACAACTCCAGTGGGGGGCGTGCAGGAGGCGGCTGATCAATGTCTCTCTCTCATCCATGTTTCTAACTCTCTCTCCCTCTCCCTTCCTCTCTGTGAAAAAATAAAATATATATATATATACACATATATATAAAAGTTTAAAAAATATAATAATTTTAAGATTGGGGGTCACCACCACAGGAGGAGCTATCTTCAAAGGTCACAGCATTAAAAAAGGTTGAGAACCGCTGCAAGTTAGCAGAAACCACCCGCCAGGAAGGTGCCCCGGCCACCCGGCGAGACGGGCGCCCACGCCAGCTCAGCGGATACGTGTTTATTGCGTTAGTACAGCGCCCGCCGCTCACAGCCCCCCGCTCCTCCTCCCCCGGGCGGCCCGGTGGCCATTCATTCATTCATTCATTCATCCGGAGCCGCCGCTGCTGCTCCGCCCCCTCCCACCAGCCGCACCCCGCGCCCCGGGAGCGATGGGGGGAAGGGGCGCCGCGCCCGGGGTACATTCCACGTTTTCCTGTTAATAAATAAGCCGCGGCCGCCCCGGCCCGAGCCCGCCAGTCCGTGCCCCCGGCCCCCAGCGCCCCCCGCGCCCTCCGCGCCCCCCGCCAGCTGTCCGTCTCCGGGGCCCGTCCGCCCCGCTCCATCCGGCCCGTCTTCGTCGTTGTGGCCGCCGCCTTCTCTCCCCGGCGCCCCGCGCGGAGCCGGCGCGTCACCAGTGCGCGGCGCTGCGGGGCCCCCGCTCGGCGCGCGGCCCGGGCACGTGCGTCCGCCGGTGGCGCGCCTGCCGCCGGGGCTCGGGCGGCGCGGGCGGCGGCCGGCACATGCGCAGGGAGCCCCCGCCGCCGCCGCCGCCGCCGCCCGGCTCCACCAGCTGCAGGAAGTCCCGGTACCAGAGCTTGGGGCCGGGCGGCCCGGCGGGCGCCGCCTCCTCGCCGCGCGCCAGGCGGTCGGCCTGCGCGGCGCCCAGCACGTGCAGCACCAGGCGGCGCAGCGGCCGCGAGAAGCCCTGCTCCACCGCGGCGCACAGGTAGGCGCCCGAGT